>JAHBCN010013109.1:0-25246 GCA_019359885.1 Listronotus oregonensis
TTTTTTAAAAAAGGAAAATGCGAAAAATTCATATTTTTAATAAAATACAAGGAGTACCATTAAAAATATATATTATCTCCGATTTTTCTATTTTTTTAATAATCAGATGTTTTTCTAAAAATATCATATTTAAAATCTTTATAAATTTTTTAAATTTTTTGTTTAAATCAATTTCTTTTATGCTTTCAAATAATACCTTTAAAAGCATGCCAAATTATAAGGACAAACCCTGTATTTCAACACATTGCTTTCGTTCTACACTATTAAAAAATACATTTTCTAAACGTTTTATTAGGTACATAAAAGAATACTAAGTAGTTAAACTTTATTTTATGACAAACATGAAATAAAACTCGACTGGAGATTTAAAGCGAAAGAAATAAACAAGCAATTTAGGTAGCATTAAAAAAGTTTGAGAAAGTTTTTTTCTATTGTTTACATAAATGTTACTTTTTTCTGCTTTCTAAAAATATTTCTTTTATGTTCCTTATATTTTTTCTTTGCTAATACCAATATATTGTTTCGATTTACTAATATTTCGTCACTACTCTTTCTGATCTTAACTCTATCACTATATAACTACGGTTGACCGCGTGGTCTCTATATATACTAACACAGCGGTTTCATAAAGTTCCAAAAAAGACATTTCCCTTTTTCCTTTTGGAAAAAACTTTTTAAACCACCTAACTTAAATCTTATCGATCAGCTACCCAGCCATAATACTTAGTCAGCCTTGTTGGGTTATACAACCAAACTGCATCATAGCCTCGATAATCTTTAATTGCAGTTTGTTTACCAGATTAAGTTATTCCAATTACTTTACCTCTTTGGAGACATTCCCCTTGAAACATTTACCACTACTCTTACTACCACCTTTGTCATCACACACCTCCACTTCTACGGTTTTCCTTCACCCAATTTTCCATGCAAAGTTTGTGTTTAGGCAGTCAGGATTGGATCATTATCATTCCCATCTCTAAATTCACGGAAGCGATTAAACCCACTACCTTTCCGGTAACCACCATGGATGCCTGCACTGTAGACATTTTTTATGCCACCACTAGCTTTGCTACAATTTCCTAAAGAAGATCTTGAATTTCAACTTTGCAATCCCCCTGTATATGACTAGTTTTATGACAGGATTTCTTAAACAATCTACAAAAGCAGAGACCGCCAGCCACTTTTGCATGTCATCAGGTGCTGCAGGAAAAGCCAACATTATTATACCTTTATGTCCTACCAAAATTCCTGTAAAGATTCCTCACACTTTTGCGTTCTTAATCTTAATTAGGTCATGTTAAATTCTTTGGAGTATTTATTTCAAATGGAAGCTCCAATGCTTAAACAAGATGATGATAACTTTGCTGACTACCATCCGGAATGCTTTTAAGAAATTCCAATGCTTTCCCTCTTAAAGCTACTATTAATAGTGTTACTTTCTTATTATTGTTCCATCTATTTGCTGTTGGTGCAGCTTTAAACTGTTAAAGACACATAGTCCATGAAGTAGAGCCATCAAAAGTAAAAGGCTTGATTTAAAAACCAGAAACTGCAACAGAGTTGGCAACACGTTGAGTTTTCAATTTGGTGGATTTATTTTTAAGTCTCTATAACTTAATTTTAATATCCTCTTTAACAAGCTGAACTTCATTTTAAAATTTTTGTTGATTTCTAGAATATCATATCTATCCTGCACCTTATTTAATTTTGCCTGTACCTCACTTTTTACGTTACTTACCTCTTCCATAACCTGTTGTTATTTAGACTGCTGTACTTTTATGAACTTTTGAATCTATCCTAGCTCCTTTTGTCTTTAATCTAAATTCTTTTGCTACCCTATTTGATCTTCAAAAGTTTTTAAAAACCAGTTCTGTTTTTTTGTCTTTTTGCAATTTACTTTTTGATCTTTGTAAGTTTTTTTAAGATGGTCCTGTTTTTTTGTCTTCTAACTTTTATATCTTGTATCTTCTTTTGTCTTTCTATTATCATATTTTGCCAATATTGTAGCATTTATCCCTGTTCATATTGCCTTTTAACCTCTTTCAAACTAGAGGGAGACTGTATACAGGCTCTGGAAAAAGTCGGCTTGGCAAACAAACTTACGGTAGCCTGGGCACCAGTCCACGAGGGCCACTCAGGTATCAAAGAGGCCGACGACCCACCAAAAGAGGATTAGCCATGGAAATAATGGGCCCTGGGCCATTCTGTGGAATCTCGGCAGGCCTCTTTAAAGCATTTATTAAGAAGTGGGTAGACAGAGAGTTTCAAAGCTGGTGGGTACAAACACCAGGACAACGACAGGCAAAGCAGTTATTAAGACCTGCTCGGCCAAGTTTACTTCGGACCTACTGAGCCACAGTCGTAAGGTGGTAAGGATAACGGTAGGTCAACTAACAGGACATAGCAAACTTAACAAGCACCTGGAAGGAATAGGCCTGATGGAGGATAGCCTGTGTAGGTTCTGCCAGGAGGCTGAAGAAACAGCCGTACATGTGAGGTGCCAGTGCGAAGCACTATGTAGACTTAGGTTTACTAGGCTTGGTGAGGAAAAGCCAAAACCTGCAAGATATATATAGTGGCCAGTGTCAAGGCTCTGAAGTAGTTAAGAAGACGGGCTTGGAAAAGGTACAAAGAACGATAGGAGAAACCACAATAAATCTGGTAAGGTTGCAGTGGTGGAGGTCATTTTTGGCATCTTCGCTCAAATAATCTAATCTAATCTAATCTAACCTCTTTGAGTTCAATTAGTAGTTTATTTATGTGTTCTTTTAGTTCCCTAACAATATTCCTCCATTTTAGGTGTTTGTGTGGTTACTGACGTTTTAAACAATAAATTTCCTGTTTAGATGTTTTTTTAATTGAAAATGAACACATTTATATTGCCAAATTTAAATTTCATTTAAGTGTAGTGCTAACCAGTTTTTTTAAACTCCTTCAATAAATGCAGAAAACTGTTCTAGATTTTAAAACTTAGACACAAAATTGACGACAAAGTAGTAAAATTTGCTTTTATTATACTATAAAATGGACCGACTAATGCAAGACGGCGGAAAGAATACAAAGTGTAGAAACGAACAAAAAATGAAGGTAAAAATGAAAAAGTTTTAAAACTTTCTCTCGGTATTTACCCGAGCATTAGCCTAAATAAGGCTTTCGTTGAAGAAATAAACGCAAACTTTTTAAAAAGGCAATTGTTAAATTTGAATATTTGATAACAATTAACGTTTACTTAAAAAAATACTAAAAAGGTGTAATTTAAAAGTTTAACAAACAAGTATATTATTGTTGGCCTTTTTGTTTTAATTTGCCTATATTATTTTTAAAAAATGTAAAAATTATTAAAAGAAAAAAATATGTATTGTATGTATACAATATTTTTATAGTGAATCAATAAAGCCTGTTTATGAATGCGTTATATACATGATTTTATGTACAAATGCGATTGGATTATATGTCCTTAAATATTAAACAAAATTGAAAAATATAAAAAAAATTAAAATGTACCTACTTTGTGACTTGTACAAACCGCAAATTGCACTGCTGCAGCCGAAAATGCATTCTAAAAATGCATTTTTTTGAGACGGCTTTTGGAAAATTTAATAACTTTGTAAATATGAGTCAGAACTGGCCCAAGTCGAATTCCCGAGGGTTTTCGAGATCGTTGATCACGATTATGATGTTTAAATTGACCCACAGCCGACCTGGAGCTCAAGAACGCCGATGAACGTCATATCCGTGGGACTCTGCAAAAATTCACGCGGGGAAGGAGAGAAACTCGACGCCCGGGAGTTTTTTGGGTCGCTGAATTTAAATATGGTATCAGCGAATACCTCCCAGACACCTGGTGCGCCGGAACCTGGACGTGGATGTCATCTCCGAGGGTTTACCTCACACAATCGAAAAAGACCACACCTGGTGGACCGCAACCTATACGCGGACCTCATCTTCGAGAGTTTTCTCCCCTTGGAGATGCCGTTCAGGGCAAGGTGTACCGGTCGTTTCCGCCGTGAAATTCGGATTCAGTGCCCCAAAACCCCTTATAACGATTTTCGGTTCGTCTTTTTCGATTGTGTAAGGAAAACCCTCAGAGATAGGTCCGCTCACAGGTTTCGGTGCAACAGGTGTTCAGGGGTTCGTTTTTGACGTGAAATTTGGATTTAGCGCCCCAAAAAACGCCCCCACAATGATTTTCAGGTTGTTTTTGGCAATTCTTTAGAAAAACTCTTGGAGATGACGTCCACGTCCAGGTTCCGGCGCACCAGCTATTTGGGCAGTGTTCGCCGATGCCCTATTTGATTTCAGCGACTCAAAAAACTCCCTGGCGTCGAGTTTTTCTCTTTTCCTGCGTGAATTTTGGGGGAGTCCCACGGAGATGACGTCCATCGGCGTTCCTTAGCTCCAGGTCGGCTGTGGGTAAATTTAAACATCATAATCGTGATCAGCGAACTCGAAAACCACCAGAAACCCGATTTGGGCTAGTTCTGACTTATATTTACAAAGTTATTAAATGTTTCAAAATCGGTCTCAAAAAAAATGCGAAAAGACATACACAGCGTAGAGACAGTGGTGTGATAAAAAAAACAGTGCAGAAGGCCGATAAAGCGGGAATCTTAACTTACTAGCACCAACCTTTGTTTTGGAGAAGTTCGCATGTAAAATTGCCAAAAAATAATAAAATTAAATTTTTTGGCGATTTTTTAATGATATCTTTAAGTGGATGAATTTAAGTTTTTCAAAAACACATTTCTTTATTTTTTCTTTAAAAATAAAACCCATTGGGAATTTTTTTTTAAGTGGGTTTGCAACCTACAGGGCTTTACCAATTAGCAATAAAATTGTTAAATAAATAAATACGTAAAAAACACCTACTTATTTAAAAAAAAAACTTAATTGAACACGAAACCCCCATTCGCGCCCGTCTTTAAGACAAAAATTACTTAAAATTTTTATGTTTTTGTTTGCAACAAAGTATAACATTTTGCTTTTTGTGAATTTTTTATTAAAAAAAAAAGAATTTTTAGAAGTAGCACAAGGATCAACAATTAAACTTTTTTATGGTTGATATCCTTAAAGTTAAAAAGTAATTTCTTATTTTAGATCAATTTAATTAATAAAAACTCCAAAGGAGTTAACAGCTGTATTAGAACTTCAAAGTAAAGTTAACCACTGTAACTTACGAAGTTTCTACTAAAGAAGATAAATGTTAGTTTGATAACTAGTAGCTAATTTTGTAGTTAACGAATAATTTTCGTTAAGAGATTCGGGTTTAAGTCCAAATTTTGTCATTTTATTTTTTGGCCAATATTTTAACATTTAATTACTTAAAACTATAAATCCATACAGGGCGTAACAAGGCAGTGGGGGCACTAGGATTTGAAAAAATCATATGAAAAGTGATATATGCGACCTGTATTGAACATACACCAGATGCTTTTAGAATGGGTATGGTAAAGAAAGATAATTTTCATTTTGAAATTTGCAAAAAATTGTTAATTTTTTTTGCAGCGACCCAAAGAAAAAAATTAATTGATACCTCTCCTCCTGAATCAATTTTAAAACCATTTAAAGGAGTATTTCAGTCTGAAGAGTTAAAAAATGTTTTTTTTTTAATACTTTGTTAGTTTAGATATTCAAAAATATTCCCTTAAAAATTTAGAAATTATTTTAAAAGTTATAGCTAAAATTATTGTTAGGCGCAATAAAGTTTTTTTTTACGTTTCATATATTTGAGATTTTCAAGCTGTTACCACTATGCAACCCATAATTAAATATTTATCTTTTTTTTACATCAAATAAGTAATGATTTAGTCTGTTAATAGCATGTTATGAATTTAAAAATATTTAAATTGTAAGCTAAAAAAATAAATTTCTCAAAAAATAAATAAATACAAATAGGGTTACTTCTAAAGTAATGCTATTTTTCTCACAACTTAATCAGTATTTTAGTTGAAACTCACACAAAAACAGAACAAAAGTGTCACAAAAAAATCCTTACATAAATACCGTCAAATTTTGTCCTGAGTAGTCGAATTTTTTCCTGCATAGTCAAATATTGTTTTGAGCAGTCAACTTTTGATAGATGATAGATTTTTTCGTATGGTGGTGACAATAGAATTGCAGTAAAGAAGAATATTTAAAGGTTAGTAGTGAATTTGAAGTATCTAAGTTAAGTTCTTCAAATTTGACGTATTTGAGTCAATTAACTTTTTCAGGGTATTTTCTGTCATATCTGATTTTGTGTATATAAAACAAAAATTGCATTTTTGAACTTAGGCCACTTTTTTTATGGAATGACGAAATTTGAAAACGACTGTTAGAAATTGGAAGTTTATTTGGGTAAATCCAAGTAATAATAAATTAAATTTAATTTTTCAACGTCTAATGTTGCAACAGGATGATGTTAGAAATTTGTAATCCAGGACATTTGGGTCAATTACAAAATGTATTGATCGGACAATCCTTTAAAAGAGGATTACCTTGTAGATCAGTGCTATTTACGCAAATCTGAGAAAGGGATTTGCATCATATTAGAGCGTTCGAATTTAGAAACGATTGCGATTGGTATCTTTAGACCTATTAAAAATATAATTGTAAGAATAAAGTTTTTTAATGAAAACAGGCCTTTACCAGCATATGATGACCAAAACAGTAAAATTAAGTCAAAATCATTTTTTTTTGGGTTTTACACATAATACAGCTCCTTTAAATTTTCCAGTGGCTTCCTTTTTAAATAATTTTTGCTTCCGACCATTGTATGCGATGTTGTTTTGACCATGCGTGTTCGGCAATCTCTGACTTTGACGTTTCATCTCGTTTCGTTTGTTTTTTGTGTTTTTTAACTCTAATTTTGGATGGTCTTTTTGTTTCCCCAATGTATATCCCACCACATTCACAGGGAATTTGGTAGATAGGTTATTTGAAACACTGTTGTCTGGTCTCGTCTTAGTAAGAATACTTTTTGGAGTGGTTTGGGATTTAAATGCTCTTTTAATATTATACTTATTCGCGATTCTGCAGATCTTTTCTATGGTTTCTTTAATATATTAAATTCTCATAGATATTTGCTCTGGTCTCTCACTGTAGCCGTTTTGCTTAAGATCCCTAGTTATACTGAAAACGGTTCGAAAATTGTGTATCAATTAACAAAAAACTACAATGGATATCCAACATTTTAGTCCTATTAAATAATTGAGGTTTTAAAAAAATAAATTAAGTATAAGACATATTTTTTCCCATTTAATGTAATTTTAATGACATGATGAAAGCCAAATTTAAAACACGCTGTATATCTATATCCAAAGTATAAGTTAGCTCGTAGTTAAAATTAAAATATTTCCGTTCCGTTAACTTTGATTCCACAAGACATCTTCAGAAAATTGCAATTTGTAACATAATCATTTAGTCTGTGTGCACGTGGAGACATTTAGGCAAACACTGTACAACTAGAATGTCAACATAGTTTCGTTTTTAGGCTTGTTGTGATTTGTATCATAGTCTACTATGTTTTAAAGTAATTAAATAAAATGCATAGAAAACAAATATTATTTATGCTGTGTTATATTTTTAAAAAAGATAATTTATTATGCTATCTTTTTAAATTAAAATGTACAGGGTGTTCCATTAGGTCCAATAACTTTTTTACCTGACTTCGTATACGAATTTTAAAAACGACAAATTAATAAACAATCATTTTATAAAAATTTTTGTATAATATATTTTTCTATGTGTTTTAACTAAGAAATTATAGGATCTTTCCAAAATTAACAATTCTTCCCCGTATCTCTTAAGCGAGCAAATATTTTTTAATTTTATCATTAATTCATTAAAAGTTTGACCCAAACAGAGCACATAACGCTTATCTTACTTTTTTGATAGCACTGACAATAACGAAGATACCCTATAAAGATGTCAAAAATGGGTCACCCTGTACTAAAAATATTATTAATATAATTTTAGTCTGCAACACTCTTAAATTCTTTGCAAAATACACAAATAAACTAAACCTCGTTAAAAAAGTTTCTCTAATTAGGTCGAGCGTCCGTCCTGGACTAACCAATCAACCAAAAACAGCAGGGAACCAATTAAATTTACAAAATAAGCAATTAATTTTAAATTAAATACCAAACATGCCACAGATACGGTTTATTGGTCTAATTCTAATTTAAATTTCCACTTTTAAAGTTAAGTTAGCTAAAATATCCTTTAGGGTACCCATTATATATTAGACCATATAATAATAGATTACAAACCCTATTAAGGATTTTGCTTTTGGGTATTAAAGTAAGATATTATCTCTTTAGTTAGATTGCATCCACCGGAGATCCATTCTCTAGTCTTAACTAAAAAATGTGGCAAACGACGAATGTCGCAAATGACTCTTGATTACTCCTTTTGTTTCATATTTTTAAGTGTTATGTAAGTCTTAATCTGAAATTGAAAATTTTGTTAAATTGCAAAACTTGAAAAGAGTGGAAATATAGATAATTAAACATAGAAGGCTCTTAAAAAAGCAAGTAGTAAATAAAAAATTTAAAATTTCAATCATTTAATGGTGATTTTGTGAATTTAAATATTTTAATTAGTGTTATAAAAAAAATAGAACAAAAGAACTTTTATAATATACAGACTACTATATTTGGTGAAGCTTAGAAAAATAAACTACTAGTTTAGTCAGTAAATGAAGAACAAAGCTGTAGATAAATCTGTACAGTTTTTCCTTGTAGCGCAATTCTTAGGTCTTTGGGGATGTTTTTAAGCAAAAAAAGTTTATGAACATTAACAGGTGGAAAAGGACTGAAAATGGCCCCTCAAGGCCCGAAAAATGGCTTTTTCGCTAATATCTGCCAAAATATGCGAATTGGAAAATTTTTGTTAAAACAAGAAATAAAGATCGCCTTGTAATCTATAAAAATGGTTCCTATATTTTTTTTCGTAAAATCGATAGTTTTCGAGATAACGAAACCCAACGAACCCGAAACCCTCATTTCAGCTGCCGCTCCACAGAGGAGTATTTGGGGCTTCCCTTTTTTTAAAATTTTTTTTTTTTTTAAAAAAGCAAAAAAAAAACTTCCCCCAAAAAAATTTTTTTTTTTTTGATGTTTTTTCTTTTTAAAAAAAAAAGCCCTAAAATTTTTTAAAATTTAAAAAAACCTTTTTTAACCCCTTAATAATAAAAAAAAATTTTAAAAATTAAAAAAATAAAAAAAAAAAAAGTAATTCACTTGTTTTCCCTGCTTCAACAATCATAGAAAGAGCCTCCAAAGGCGAAGCTTTTAGCTATTGCCATATCAGGTTTATTTTGACCATCTTTGTCTATGTCCTTAAAACATTTTGCAGCTTTCTTTATCCAGTGGTTCTCAATTTACTTCAGTGGCGTACATAAGCTCTTCCAGTTCAACAATATTTCGAAGATCTTCGGTTTTTCCCTTTTCGTGCGTTCACTAGATTCATCAAATGGTTTTTTTGGGACGCCCTGATAAAGAATGACGTGAGGTGGGTATTTAAAAAGACCTTAAAGGGCCAATATTCTTTTTTTAAAATTTAAAATTTTTTTCAAAGATCTACATGAATCTGACCTTTTCCTTCTTAAATTGGCACTTAAATTGTGAATTTTGTGTCGAAACTCTTGTTCGTTTCGCCGTAATTTTTAAGCCAAAAAAAACGTTTTCAGCATAATCTAATTAACGCTTTTATCCTGAATTTCCCCAAAATTTCAAAAAAACTCATGCGGGCAAGCATTTTAATTTCGATTGACCAGCCTCTAAAATATATAAATTTTTGGGTAAAAATAAAATTAAAAAAAAAAATATTTAGATTTAAATAAATACATACACTTATTTCATATACATAAAAAAATTACAGATCAAACAATACATACCTGATTGCACCATCTCCATATTAAATTTGTTTTTTCTAAATAAACAAAATTTAAAAACAAACCAACGTAAAACCGTAAAAGATGATTTTATTGCTTGCAGCTAAAACCGTAAAAGCAAAAATTGGGAAAAGAACTAAATAAGTATTAAAACAATTTTCTTATGTTTTTAGAAGCATTCTCTCGATATCTTTTTAGATGGTTTTTAATACCTAGAGATAAATATTTTATTTTATAGGTCTCGAATTCAAAAAATTTCATTTTTAAAAAAAAAAAAAATAAGTAGATATGTAGCTTTGGGGGGGGAATTTTTAAATATTTTAATGTAATTTGTTGGGGTATTATAATTAGAAAAAAAATAAAGAAATATCCCCCTTTTTTGACCATTTTTTATTATTATTTTTAATATTATGTATTAAATTTTACTTTTTTAAGCATAAAACTATATTTGTTGCCGTAAAGTTTAAATTTAACTACGATCAAAAGAGCAGCCCAAAATTTTTGTTTTTCCCTTTAAAGTTTAAACTTTTAAAACTTAAAACAACGCAAAAATTTTGCTTGGAAATGCTTGAAACAGACCTTTTTTTATATTTGAAAATAAAAATAAAGAAAAAAAGTCGTTTTTAACACATTTTAATAAAAGCGACCGAAAATCTTTTGCCAGTTAAATCAAGGCAACAGTATGATCGGGGAGGGTATATTTGGTATTTGGAAGGATGCGAACACAATTCTTCAAATAACCGAAAACGTTTTAATGGCATATTTCCAGGAACTGGTAAGTTATTGATTTTATTTTAATACATATGTTTAACAAACTTTGGTAATTATTGCATATACGGTTTTCTCCTATTTTTGGATTTTATGGCAAAATTTTTATATAGTCGTATTCTAGTGTCCTTAGGGATTGCAAATATACTACCGGAGAAGAGAAATTATGTGTTTTAATATTTTTTATTTTAATTTGAAAATTTAAAATTACCATTGATTTCTCCATATAATGCGAAAACTCCCCTTTATAACAAGAAACGTCAGCGTGCAGTGTTGCCAAATCGGGGTCTTTTCGAATACGTCCCCGCATTTTCACGTCTGAAATGTAATTGGGAAAAAATAAAAAGCCGCTTTAACTAACCAGATTTAACCATTACCGACTTTTTACACAAATTCAAGAGCCCTTAGTCGGTCATGGTTAGTTTTGGTTAGTTGTCGTTAGCCCCCTTTTATTTTTCCCAATTATATTTCAGACTGAACAGCAATATCAAAATTTGATGGCCGAAAATTATTAAGTCCGGCAACACTGTTGATACTTATTTTGAATTTGGCAATGTAGAAAGAATTTATCAGATATTAGATTTATTTCTAACCTATATTTTTTTAAAATTTAAATTAAAAGTTGTTTTTCCCGATTTTCTGCTTATTTTTTCAATAGATTGTTTCTGTGTGTCATGTTTTAGTAAATAATTATCAATTTTATAATGTTTTACCCCCGCCCAGCACTTCAATTCACTCCAAGATCCTGTAAGTTTATTTGGTTGAAAAAACAAAATTAAACACAATTTCTCTTCTCCGGTAGTATATTTGCTATCCCAAAGGATACTTAAATGTAATTTTATTAAATTTTTTTCATAAAATCCAAAAATAGCAGAAAACCGTATATGCAATTGTTACCCAAACTTTATTATTTTTAGTCGGAAAAATACAGTCCGAACTCTCTCTGGACCAAGTATTCCACCCTAAGGTCTACGTTGATGGTCTATGAAAATATAGACATTTCGCAATACTATCGTCTCATATCTTTTTTAAAAGTTAAGTCGAAAGGATACGTCCCGAAGAAGTCTAAGGTTTTGGAAGGAGAACAAATATTAAAAAATTTATTAAGAATGCTCCTGATGATATCTACTTGGTACACAAAGTCATATTGGTAATGGGTGTTTTTGGAGGTTTAAGACGAGATGAGTTGGTCAAAATGACCATTGATGACATTGAAGATAGAGAACAGTCTTGGTTATAAAGGTACCAGAAACTAAAACTTCAACTTCAAAAAGTTTTACTATCATTGAAGAAGATTTAGGCGCTTTAAATTTAATAAAAAAGTACACAACATTAAGACCAGCTGGAATAAAGGAGCGAAGATTCTTTCTTACCTATAGAAAGGTCGATGTACAGTACAACCCATTGGAAAAAATACCATAGGAAGCGTCCCAACATTGATCGCAAAATTTTTAAAACTGGATAATGCAGAAGCTTACACCGGCCACCGTTTGCTTCGCACATCGTCAACTTTACTTGTTGAGGCAGGTGCTTCGTTTGAAACGCTAAAACAACATTGGAAATGGAAAAGCTCTTCAGTAGCTGAAGGATATATAGAAGAGTATTTCATCCAAAAACAAAGTAGCCAAAATGATTGCCAATTCAGTTAATTCCGAGGTTAATTTCGTATCGACTATTGAAAATTCTTTAATGGACTGTTCTTCTATACAAAATAGCGTTAGTGCTACCACCGCTGCTACCATCACAAAAAACACCGACCATTCTATAGTGGGATCAGCTACATTTTCCGGGACATTTCAAAATTGTAATTTTTATTTTGAAAATAAAGTTTAATTTTTAGTATTGTTTAAAAAAAAAATTATTTTTTGTATAAACTTGATCTTTATTGTGAGAGAAATAAAATTGGATAAGCAATAAAATTTCCATATTAGTGGGCATTGGGGCATTATAAGGGCATTATCATAATGCCCGCTTTTATAATGCCCTAGGTGTGGTAGCAGGTATTATTGCTATCATAACATATTCCGTTTCTAAGGTATTATAGATCAATAATAGATAGGTAAAACATAAAAGTTGTTTTTCCAAGGAACCCGAAACAATAAATGTTTCAAAATTTTGTGCGAAATAGTTTATACTCAAGGTCGAAATCCCCATATAAAGAAAAGTTTTACACTTCAGTTTGAAAAAATACAGTAATATTTATTTTATACAAATTTATATGAATACTACATTAATTTAAATAACCCTGTTTAAGTACAACATTTAAGTCGAGCCAAATAATAAACTGCAATATATATCAACCTTTTTTTTTAGATAATTATTCCAGTGCTCCTTAGGATTGCTGAATATGAATTTGGACTATGTAGTTCAAATTCTTAAAAAATCATTTATGACCGGCTAATTTTCCAAAATACTCCCCTGTGTGCTCTACCGCTAGAATGCCGCTATCTTCATGGATTCACTTATAAGCGGGCGGACAAATTGTTTTATTACTCGAGAAATATTGCGCATTTTTTAATCATTTAAAGTTAATCGAAATGGGAAACCCGTACCTATCATTGCATAGAAATTTGGGTCCATTTTTCTAGAATACTGAAAAAAAGCGGTCAAAGTTTTTTTTTACAATATTTCGAGAGTATTTCATTAATTTATATAATTTTTGTTGATTTTGAGTTGATCTTCATTTTTTTTCTAAACAAAAAATCTGCAATTCACATATTTTGGCAGATATTCGCGGGAAACTCATTTTTGGGACTTTGGGGGGCCATTTTCAGCGGGTTCCCAGGTCGGAATCGTGATAAACTTTTTCTCGCTCGAAAGCATCCGCGAAGACCTAAAAATAGCTCCACAAATGAAAACTGTACAGATTAATTTACAGCTTTGGGTACTTTCAGGTCTTCAGTTAGGTTAGGTTAGGTTAGGTTTAAAAGTGAGTGGGTATAACACCCTTCCACCGCGACCAATCGGTCTATTGTGGCTCACCCCCTTTTATATTTCTCACACCAGGTCCAGACTCCTAATAAATCTGATAATCCTGTTGGGAGAGAGGGGAGAGAGATCATTTACCTCCTCCGGCAACAGGATGTCATTGCCGAGGATTGCGAATCTTAGTCGTGCCATTGCTGGGCACGAATACAGTATGTGTTTTGCCGATTCGTCCCCCTCCATGCACATGCGGCACTCGGCGTCTTCCGCTAGGCCGATCTTGTGCATGTGGTATTTTAATCTGCAGCACGCCTGGCCAACTTCTTATGGGGATACTGGAAAAAGTGACATTTGACAATTATATCATTGCCAGGGAATAAGTAGATTTCTATATTTTTCCATATTTTCATTTGTATTAACTTGGTAGTAAATTTCTAGATGGCGAAACGTCGATTTTTTTTTAACCAATGAGAAGTGAGAATTATTTATATCCATTTTTAACCATAAATCCCCGTGTTGTGTTTGCTTCGGCCATTTTCTATTCTAGTATTTGGGTTGTAAGTTCTAAGTGTTGACTTTGGGTTGACTGTTTTAAATTGGCGTTCTTATTTTTCCCACTATTTGTATAAGGAAGATATTATTTAAAATTTAGTCCCTTCTTCGATATTAAACCAAATTCTTTTAAATATCTTCGAATCAAACACAAATAGTGTGAAAATTCTTGTAATTATTTTTGGGAAACGTCATTATAAAAATTTAAAGACAGATTTAAGAACAAAAGTTTATTCTTTTTTTCAGACCCTTTCGTTGAAGTTTAAAAAATTAAATGTATTTTAAGTCCCCAAAAGTTTTTAAAAGTTTGGAACCTTGTTCAAAATTAAATTATGCAAATCTTGAGGTTTCCCCTCGCTTAAAATATAGAGCTGCATTGGTCACCCTTTATGAATTCCTTTTAAAAAGAACACAGTTACGGAAAATGTTTAAATTTTTTTAAAATTTACCTTCAAACCCATTGGAAACCCCAAAATTAAAATTTTAAAAATTTTATTTTAACCTTTTTAAAAAAATTTCTTTTTCAGAACTTTCAGGAATTCTTTTTAGTGGAGGAACCGACAAGATTTATTTGTAATTTTTAAAAAATTTGATAAGAACGGGGGTAAAATGTAGGGGTTTTTAGCAATCGAGAAGACACATGTGATATTTACAAATATTTGGATAGAATGTTTAAAGAAAAAATTGAAAATTTATTTAGGCAACAAATTTCGAACCTTACTGCAAGCTCTTTTTATTTGTTCAGAACGTAATTTTATGAAATATTTAACCTAACTTTAAAAATTTGTTTTTTAAATCTTAAAAAAAAGGGAAAAAAGTTTTTCTAAAAAAAAATGAATAGACATAAAAATATAATACAAAAATTTAAACAATAATTTTTACCATTTCTTATAAATATTTAGTTTATTTTCCAGTTACCAAAATTTTAAACCTTTTTTATATTTTTGCCCGCTGTCTGTTTTGTCTTTGCCTAAATTAATTAAAATTTCCCCTATATATTTTTTAGTTGTTTTGAATGGAAACTGCCTCTTTGTTTTATAGGAACCTTTACATGATCCATCCAACCCCCCCTTTATAGTTTTAAATTTTATTGTTAATTTTTAGAATATATTTTATTTTGTCTGTGTTACTCGGGTTGAATTTTTTGGTTTTAAAATATTTTTCATTTATTCGAAATTTCATGTTTTTTTTTAGTTTTATTTGTTACTGTTATTTTTGGGAAAGTAATTTTTTTTTTTGTTTATTGAAAATTTTTCCCTTTTTTGGGTTTTTTTAAAATATTTGTATTTATAACAAATTAATTTATAATATATTGTTAACAATAAATTTTTTTTTGTTTATTTTTTAGTTTTAAAAATTTTCCTAATCCAAAAAGATAAAAAATTTTTTCCAAAAACTTACTTAACAACTGCTTATTTATTAAAATAATCAGGTTAAGTAAGATTTAAAAATCTTATTTTTTTAATTGGGGGAAAAAAACTGAAAAAAAAAAGTATACCGGCCCTTCGCCTTTTTTTTTTTGTCTTTTTTGTTGATTTCCAGGCGTTTGTCGCTACTGTACGACAAGATAGCGCGTTCAGAAAAACACGAGGTTTGGGCAGTGGGTTTTTTTCGTTATCTGAGTGTCCCTGACAGTCCCACAGAGTTTTAAGGTGTTGGTTCGGTGGGCTTATAAGGCCCTTCGAGTGTCTGGGCCCGAAAGTCCATGGGAGTACCGAAGATTTTCCCTTTGTCCCCCAAACTGAAAGAACTCTTGGCCGTTCCATAAGATAAACCGATGACGGGGTTTCCCGGCCCGGGGAATTTGTTTCCGCCCCTTTGGGGGAACGGGATTCTTACCCCTAGGGGTGGTCCAGTATCCCAGTATGTAACCTTATGGGTTTTTACCCATTTGGTCAGCGCATCCTTTAAAATTTTTTGTCCTAAAAAATTAAATTGTTAGAAAAGGCTTACTATGTAGTGTGTAAATATTTTAAAGATAATTTAAAATAGATTTATAGCATAGAACCATTACATTGTCTTTTTTTCTCATATTATGCATATTTTTTTATTAGTCTTTGTTATTATTATAGGTTTATTTAAGTCTGGTTTGTTCAAAAGATGTATAATCTTATGGGATTATAAAGCAATATTATTAATATAAACAGTATTAGAATTTTTGTATTTTACAAAAACATACGTCTATCTTTGATGTACAGAAATGTTTTTGCAATAACTTAAACACTGAACTCAGCAGACCACAAAGGCACCTTAACTAATTCCTTCCTGACCTCTCCTGCAAAAGAAACCAAATAAATGTGATTTTCTATGCGAAGAGCCATGGCGAACAAAGACCGACTTAAATTGCGTGTTCTTTTATGAAACGGTTACTGAATAGAAAAATATAATACTGTCTGTCACGTATGATTACGATAAAAAAATATATAATTTTGGAAAAAACAGAATAAATATTATTAAAATTTAATAAATATGTGCATTTAATGGATATACAGATTAAAAACAGATGCAGATGTTTGTGTTTATATCTTAAAAAAAGGTTTTAATTGATAGGAATATTGTAGTTTATTTGGGTCAAATATAAGCCTGACGCACGCTGTGTATATGTTACAAGAAAGATTCCGGCATATTACCCCTACCATAACGTTATCGTTTAAAATATAGGGATGAAATTTGGTATGTAATTTCACAAAGGTATTCAAATTACCTCTACCCTACTAAAATCATTGAATAACACTGACAATGACGTTTTATTAAACATTCTAAACCGTTGTTAACTTTTAACAATTGCCAAGTCCATTTCTAAATTTAACAACGCGATTATCACTCGGCCGAAAGCCTGGTAGGACACTTGATAGTATACAGGGTGTAAAAAGTAAGATGCGCACGATTTTAATAGGCGATAGTGGAGCTCAAAACAAGCCAAAAACACATGAGTCATAAGTTAATTTTTCTTGAAATATGACTTTTACCGAAATTTTTTTCCCCAATTTTTAAAACTCTTTACAATGTACGACTGACAAGACGAACTCAACGCTACGGGTAGCGCTGTTGCCAATTGTTTTAGAATTTTTTTTTCGGGGGAAACTTTATTATTATTATTTTTTAATTTGTGAACTGAAGCATTTAAAACTTAGATATTAAAGTTTATAACTTTGATATCGTTTAGACAAAAATCTGTCAAGTTTTGACACATATGTCTTTAACTTTTTGACTTGTTTTAAGCTTCACTATCTCCCATTAATATCATGAACATAATACTTATTACACTCTGTATACACACAAATTCAAAAAAAAAAATTATAGCCCTATAATATATATTTTAAAAAAAATAATTTGTTGTGCCGAGAAATACTCATCCAAACTATAACATTCCACACTAATCAAGTGAAGTTTGATTCATTTTTAAGTCGCTCAATTTTTATAATTTTTAATATATACATATAGTCTGTTTATTAAATACTTCTATAAATATTATTCCGGCAATTTTTGGTAAGTTTAATCTTTTAAATGGAACTCGCAAACTATCCCCAGAGCGGCTGAACATGCACATCATTGGCTTTAGGTATTCTTGTCATATTCGGTAAAATATACTTGAAAGTTTGTATATGAAAATCCCCGAAAGAGTAAATATAACCAGATCCTTAAACTGCGCCCTGCTGCTTGTCATCTATATAATTCCCACAATTCAATCTTAAAATCCGTTTCTGCACAGTGAAAACTAATTAAGCAGCATTTGATATCCATATCACAAGATTGCTTAAAAATAACTACGGCCGAGTGATGATCACGTTGTTAAATTTAGCAATGGACTTAGCAATTGTTAAAAGTTAACAACGGTTTAGAATGTTTAACAAAACGTTATTGTCAGTGTTATTTAATGATTTTAGTAGACAACCTGTCAAAATCTGACATTTTGTTAAATATTCTAAACCGTTGTTATCTTTTAACAATTGCTAAGTACAGGGGGAGTCAACGATAGAGTAAAGTTCATTATTTCATTGGTTTCAAAAATTTTGAGAAAAAGTAAATACAAAAGATGTAAAGATTCTTAGATGCACAATTTAAAATTATTTTAAAGTATACAGGGTGGCTCAAAAAAGCGTGACGAATAAAAATACATTTTTTTTAAAAGAAACACCCTATTTTTAAATTTTGTTTTTAATTCCTTTTTTAAAAATTTTTCAACTTTTTTATTAATAATAATGCATACCTAAACCTAATAGTTTTTCCAATATTTCAATTTTTCTAAAAAAAAAATAATTTTCACATTTTCAAAAAAATTACGATAGCGCCATTATTTTTGAAGGTAGATCACTCATATTTGATATTGCGTTATTCGAAGATGACGTAAAAAAAAATATGCAACGGAATTTTAATTAGATGCTACAGGGTGTACATTTTAAATTGAAAAATCTCGATTTTTTTAAATGGGGCACCATATATATTATTATTTTTCTAAAAGATCTTACAAAAAAACCCCAAAATTTATTAAGTATGTCATATACCTATTTTTAATACTTTGCGATTTATTTTAACTTTTCCAATATTTACCCTTCTTCTGTCTAAGACTATTGCTATAACATTAGTTGGCCCTGACAAAATGACATTGTCAAATTTTAACTGACATCTGAGTAAATAAATTCATAAAATTTATTGTGGTGTCAGTAAATTTAAACATAAGTATGGATTTTCCTAAAGCTGAATTAATTGATATGATTTATATACTGGGGTGAGGCGCAAAGAAATACTTTGTTGGCAGTAAGACTTTACAAGGCGAAGAACCCCAATAGACGTACCGACTAGGCAATCTCTTCATGTTTAATGGAACGGTTTAATGCTAGTGGTAGTATTGAATATGAAAAACGGAAAGTGGTAAAAACCCGGGAAACCTACCAATGAGGAAAAAGAATTGGAAATTTTACTTCAAGTTCAAGATAATCCCCCGGTCAGTAGCCGTTAAGTAACTAGCTTATGTGATACATCCCAATCTACCGTTAACCGCACCACTAGAAAACACAAATATCATCCCTTCCACATGGAACTACACCAAGAACTTCTAGACCGCGATTTTGAACAAAAGGTAAACTTCTGCATCGTTATAAATGAAGCAATAGAGGCCGATCCAAATTTTTTCTCTAAAATAATGTTTTCCGATGAAGCTACTTTTCGCAGTAATGGTGCGGTTAATCGTCATAACATGCACTATTATTCAACAGTTAATCCAGTCTGGGTACGGGAAGTGCAAAACCAAAACCATTGGTCACTTAATGTGTGGTGTGGAATAAAACACTTTAATGTTATTGGACCATATTTTTTTCGCGAAGCAGTTAACGGGCTAGATATTTAAACTTTTTGCAGAATGATTTACCTCAACTTCTTCAAGAATTTGATAACATTGAGATCCAACAAATGTGGTTTCAGCAAGATGGAGCTCCTCCGCATTACCATCGAGAAGTTCGAGAATTTTTAAATAATCATTACCCACAGAAATGGATCGGTAGAGAGTGGATTCATTGGATGGCCCCCTCGATCATGTGACTTAACACCACTAGATATCTTTTTGTGGGGATATGTTAAAGATCGTGTTTATGTGAATCCCCTACAACACCAGAAGATATGGAAAATAGGATTCGGGACGCGTGCAGGAGAATAACACCGTTTATGCTAAGGAACGTCCAAGAAAATATACGAAAAAGACTAAACATGTGTATCCAAGTAGAAGGGCATATTTTTGAACATTTATTGCGCCATAATAATAATTAAAAATAAGTTAATTTGTAGTAATAGGTATTTATTATTATTTACTTTTTCTGTGAATTTAAAATTTAAAAATGGCCAACTAATGTTATATCAATAGTCTTAGACAGAAAGAAGGGTAAATATTGGAAAAGTTAAAATAAATCGCAAAGTATTAAAAATAGGTACTTGACATACTTAATAAAGTTGTGGGTTTTTGTTAAAATATTTCAGAAAAAAAAATAATATATATGGTGCGCCATTTAAAAAAAAACGAGATTTTTCAATTTAAAATGATCCAAATATATTCCTTTATTTTGAACACCTTGTAGCATCTAATTAAAATTCCGTTGCATATATCTTTTTCGTCATCTTCGAATAACGCTAATTATCAAATATGAGTGATCTACCCGCAAAAATAATGGCGCTATCGTAATTTTTTTGCAAGTGTGAAAATTATTTTCTTTTTAGAAAAATTGAAATATTGGAAAAACTATTAGGTTTAGGTATGATTATTATTAATAAAAAAGTTGAAGAATTTTAAAAAGGAATTCAAAACAAAATTTAAAAATAGGGTGTTTCATATAAAAAAATTTATGTTTTATTCGTCACGCTTTTTTGAGACACCCTGTATACTTTAAAATAATTTTAAATTGTGCATCCTAAGAATCTTTACATCTTTTGTATTTACTATTTTCTCATAACTTTTGAAACCAATGAAATAATGAACTTTACTCTATCGTTGACTCACCCAGAGCTCTACGTTATGGTCATTGTATTCGATGTTAAAAACAGAAATTTCGCTGAAGAATAATATTGATATAAAGAGGTTTACTGGACTTGTTGGACTGTAATTGCTTCAGCAGATCATCTGCTACACTATTGGCAGATTCTAGTGCTGACCTTATAAAAATTAAACAGCATGAAGGTTGGAAATAAAATACGGTAGCGAAGGGGTTACGTAGAAAACTCAATCGAAAACAAAAAAAGAATAGCTAAAAACATTCTTTAAAGTCCAGTACGAGTAAGATAGAAAGGAACTAATATTTCTCAACTAGCAAATACCAGTAAAGTGGAATATTTAACCTTAGTAATTGTACTAATTGTGTTGTAAACATTTACAATAAAAACATTTGTTAATTATAAAAAGTTTTACTTTTTAAAACAAATAAAACGTTTCAATACGCCGGTCAGTTATAAAAAATGTTGCTTTTTATGCCAAAATTAGAACAAATAAATTTTAATACTTACTATTTTAGTACATCTAGAACATTTCCTTGTGCTGAAGTATTTATTTATAATTTATAATCTGCCATAGCAAGTATTCTAAAGATAGATAAACTGTTGGAAGCCAACTGCAAGCTGTTTGTTCGTCTGATTTAACAACACAAACAGGTTAAACGAAAACGCCAGCTTACTGGTATTGTTTCGAAGTTAGAACTTCAAATATTTGCTTTCAAATTCAAGCAGTTTTGATGACAATTAAGGGAAAGCGGAGAAAATCTTTTGGAAACTATAAAAGTAGATTGTTAGCTTATAATTTGTTGCAATTAATAAGAAACTGACTTGGTTTAGAGAGGGAAACAATAAAATTAAAAAAAATGACATCGTGAAACAACAATCGTTATGTCATTGTTTAAGAAAGCCGCAAAAGAATTAAAAAAGAAATTAAATAATTTTTTGCTAATCCCTACTTGTGCATTTTTCGCAGAGAAAAGTCGGAAAAAGCGCTACAATTGACAATTTTTTAAAAAATGTATAGTTTGGGCCCTTTTAATGTTGGAAAGCTAACCTTCGGAAAAATTACTATTTTTAACATGTTGTTTAAGCGGGCTAAAGACAAATGCTATTTAAGGTGTATTTCATTTTAATTCGCAGTTTATAGCTATTTATGTATCAAGGGCGTTACTGGGCGTGGTGCATACAATGCTTTATGTTTTACCCAAAAAAGAGTTTTTCAATGACTAATTACATTATTTATTCGCAATATAAAAAATAAGTTGCACCTGTACCTGTATAGGTAAGTAGATAATGACTGGTGTTAAGTTTGACTTTGATATTTCTGTCAGTTAGTCAGTTGGCATTTTTTATTTAACGATTTGCTCAAAATGGAAGAAATTCCACAAAATATAAGAAAAAAGGCCATAAAAGCGACCGAAAATCTTTGGCCAGTTAAATCAAGGCAACAGTATGATCGGAAGTATGGCATATTTGGTATTTGGAAAGATGCGAACGCAATTCTTCAAATAACCGAAAACGTTTTAATGGCATATTTCCAGGAACTGGTAAGTTATTGATTTTATTTTAATACATATGTTTAACAAACTTTATTATTTTTAGTCGGAAAAATACAGTCCGAACTCTCTCTGGACCAAGTATTCCACCCTAAGGTCTACGTTGATGGTCTATGAAAATATAGACATTTCGCAATACCATCGTCTCATATCTTTTTTAAAAGTTAAGTCGAAAGGATACGTCCCGAAGAAGTCTAAAGTTTTGGAAGGAGAACAAATATTAAGATTTATTAATAAGGCTCCTGATGATATCTACTTGGTACACAAAATCATATTGGTAATGGGTGTTTTTGGAGGTTTAAGTCAAAATGACCATTGATGACATTGAAGATAGAGGAACAGTCTTGGTTATTAAGGTACCAGAAACTAAAACTTCAGCTTCAAAAACTTTACTATCATTGAAGAAGATTTAGGCGCTTTAAATTTAATAAAAAAGTACATAACATTAAGACCAGCTGGAATAAAGGAGCGGATATTCTTTCTTACCTATAGAAAGGATCGATGTACAGTACAACCCATTGGAAAAAATACCGTAGGAAGCGTCCCAACATTGATCGCAAAATTTTTAAAACTGGATAATGCAGAAGCTTACGGCCACTGTTTGCGTCGCACATCGTCAACTTTACTTGTTGAGGCAGGTGCTTCGTTTGAAACGCTAAAACAACATGGGAAATGGAAAAGCTCTTCAGTAGCTTAAGGATATAAGAAGAAAGTATTTCATCCAAAAACAAAGTAGCCAAAATGATTGCCAATTCAGTTAATTCCGAGGTTAATTCCGTATCGACTATTGAAAATTCTTTAATGGACTGTTCTTCTATACAAAATAGCGTTAGTGCTACCACCGCTGCTACCATCATAAAAACACCGACCATTCTATAGTGGGATCAACTACATTTTCCGGCACATTTCAAAATTGTAATTTTTATTTTGGAAATAAAGTTTTATTTTTAATATTGTTTAAAGAAAAAATTATTTTTTGTATAAACTTGATCTTTTTTGTGAGAGAAATAAAATTGGATAAGCAATAAAATTTCCATATTAGCGCATTAGGGCATTATAAGCGGCATTATCATAATGCCCGCTTATAATGCCCTAGGTGTGATAGCAGGTATTATTGCTATCATAACATATTCCGTTTCTAAGGTATTATAGATCAATAATAGATAGGTAAAACAAAATATTTTGCAGTGATATTTTGAGCGACTTACCGTATTAACTGTAATTCTCCGATTTGAATGATGAAGATAGTCTATTTTAACCCCTTTCACTAATTTTATTTAGTGTTAAAATATGCAAAATTATAATTTTTTAATAGTAATATTTCCATATAATTTCATTATTCTATCGCTTTTCGTTTTTTAAATAAAAAAATATAAACATTAATTTTCCGCTATCTTTGTACCGTGTTATCTTTCTAAAGGTTGACTTTTGACCCAACTTTTAAACAACAAACTACACTTTATTTTTAACAGAGAATCATTTCCTTAAGTTTTTCGCATTTGTTTTGAACAACCCTGTAAATATTGAAACGCCGTGTAGTTCATACCTCTGTAAATTATGAAGAATTCCTTAACCTTTTAGGGCAAGTGAATTGTCCAACTTGAGTTGATAAGGAATATAAAAAAAGACAAAAATATATTGTTAGGTACATCAAATACCGTAATCGATTATTTTAATTTTGGGGTTATTTTAGTGGAAAAAGTTCTTTTCCTTTTCTCCAGAATAAAGAATATATATATATATATATATATATATATATATATATATATATATATATATATATATATATATATATATATATATATATATATATATATATATATATATATATATATATATATATATAAAAAAAGGAAATAAATTTCTTGGGTATCGGTCCAGGAAAGGGGCAAATTAAAGTGAAACACTTCTTAGTTTAACGAGCTTTCGCAAATATTTATTTTCTTCTTAAAGGTCTACAATATGGAAAAAAAAATTACAATAAAAAAGCAAATCTTTCTCAATTTTAGGTATACTTACAACAAAATATTATTTAGAAGTTGGTAACATCAACAACAGCTGAATTTTACAAAGTATGGTAACAGGATATTATTATGTTTTTTAAAAATTCATAATTTAAAGTTTTTTAGTATTTAAGCTGATACATTTTTAAAATATTTAAAAATTGAAATTAAATGTAAGACTAGTACAGAATGGATGAATTTCTATACCACTTTATTCGTTTCGGGTTTTTTTTAAATTTTAAAATGTATTTTTTTAAATTTTTATTCTCGGAATTCAGTATAAGGTCCGGGCTATCTAGGTTAAAGTTAACATATTGTTAACTTAACTGGAAGATAGATTTTCGTATGACTGAATGTGTATGTAATATGCAAAGTTGAAAAATTTGTAATGGTAAAAAAAACAAAAAAAAAAAATTACCTTTGCTGTTTAACTGGTCGGCCAAAGACTTCCCCCCTCCTTATTTTTTATATATATATATATATATATATATATATATATATATATATATATATATATATATATATATATATATATATATATATACATAAACACATATCTAAATTTTTAGTAAATTGCGAAGAGAAAATCTACCCTTGCGACAATAAAACCAAAAACGTACAAATATTTTATTATTTTATTAAATAAATAAAACTAATAAATATGTAACAAAATAAAAAAAAATTTGAATTGGGTATCCTCTAGTATAAAAAAAAAAGATTATAAAAAAAAATTAAATTTAATCACAAATATGAAGGGAATCCTACACGTTAACATGTTTCGATGATTCTCTTCAGAATATATCCATATTTGATAAAAAAATAATTAGTTGTAAAGAAACTTAACTTAGAAATGGGAATATCTCCTAATATTTTAGCGCAAAAATAAATATATTTTTTTTTAATTTTTATTAAGTACATTTATTAATTAAAAAAAAAAAAAAAATATTTATTTGTATGTTTTTAGTTATGTTGTCGCTTTGCTTTATTTTGGAGAAAAGCCAAATAATTTTTTTTCACTATCTTTGGCACGATAATTCAGTTTACAACTTTTGACATCACAATCGGTTGCAGGCAAGCGGGGGTCCCTGTTAACG
>JAHBCN010013110.1:0-24912 GCA_019359885.1 Listronotus oregonensis
TACTGCAATCGTAAGAAAAAGAGTTGTACCTGCATGGTCCTTAATCTGTCATTATTAGGAATAAATTGTGGCGTATGCGACGCTTTTTTGTGTGTTTTAACCAGACCTTTAAAAAAACCTAAAACTTTAATTTTTTACTCCTTTCTATTATAAAAAAAATCAATTTGGCATCTGCGAAGCTTTTTTAATTAATTAACTCCTTTTCCATATCATCCTTAGGAGACTATTGATAAAGTGTTGTCTAAGTTAAAAAAGAAATATGACGTCTGCGACGCATTTTTTACTTTTCTAATCCAGCTTTTAATTTAAGCTAAAAATAATATTTTAAACAGTGCTTTCTATATTAAAAGGCTAGTTTTGACATCTGCGATGCTTTTTTAATGGTCTACTGTCTACATAAAAAAATTGTGGCGTCTGCGACGCTTTTTCAGAATTTTTTAACAGAGTTTTTAAACTAACCTCAAATTATAATTTAAACATTGCTTTTATTATTTAAAAGTTATTTTTGGCATCTGCGGTGCTTTTTTTGAATAATTATCTTGATATTCATAGTAACAAAATTTTTGCAGATATGAAACTTTATGTTATGAAGGCAGTATGCTTGTATGTACTACTACCTTTACGCATGAAATAAAAAATATTGGCGTCTGAGACGCTTTTTTTCTTTTTTTTTAACTAGATCCTTAAAAAAACCTTCAGCAGTTATTTTGCTTTCTACATTTTTAAAAGATATTTGGTATTCGAGATATTAAAAATAAAACATTTCCTTCTTTTTAATTACCATAAAAAACTATTATTTAACTTCTGTCCGCGTTCAGAAAATATTGTGACGTCTGCGACGTTTTTTTAAGTATTTTTTTATTTATACTCCAAAAGAACCTTAAAAAATAGTTTTGCTTTTATCTGGACAAACATAAGATCTTACATGATAGACAGTATGGATTCCGTCACAGTAGATCCACAGCTGATCTCCTTTCCTTTGTCTCACACAACTGGAACAAGTTCTTTGAGTTTCTTGGTGAATCCCAGATCGTTGCCCTTGACATATCCAAAGCTTTCGATCAGATCTGGCATGATGGGCTTCTCAACAAACTTTCTTCTTACGGTCTTCCATCTAAGCTTTGCTCTTGGCTTTCCAGTTTCCTTTTTAATGACGTATATCAGTTACTGTAGATGGTCATTCTTCCAGCTTCTACCAAATTAATGCTGGAGTGCTCCAGGGCTTAGTGCTGGCACCCACGCTGTTACTTCTATACATTAACGATCTTCTCTCTTTCACAATCAATCCCATTCGTAGTTTTGCTGACGAAAGTACCCTTCACTCTAGTATTCAGTTAGAGAGGCCCCGAACTTCCCGCTTTCTTTGTTCCTTCATCCCTAAAGTGTCAAGACTATGGAACCTGCTGCCCGCAGAAGTTTTTCGTTCTCCTCCCAATCTCCAAATATTTAAGTCCCGTATTAACAAACTCCCTTTACCACACTTAAGACACCCACGGTACGTTAGTACTTAGGCATCAGCCCTTGTGGACTGTCCCAAGATAAAAAAAAATCTGATATGCTTTTTTAATTATTTATTCCAAGGTTTAAAAATGACATTATACAATTATGGTTGCATTGTTTTTTGCATCCGTATACAATATTTTGCAACTGCGATGCAAAACATTGTTTTCTAAGGTAATCCTTTTTTCTAACTGTAAATATTTATATCTAGACTACAGTCTACATTAAGAAAATTCTGAGAGTAAAGCTTTTTTAGTGTATTTTGCAAGACTTTTCAAAAAACACCTAGAAAAAGTATTTTATGCATTGCTTACCACATTTGTAAATGACTTATTGCATCTTCGATGCATTTTTTATTAGTTATTTCGTTCTTTAAAATCGTAAGTGACTATTGTTACCGTTGAGTCTGTATTAGAAAAAATTGTAGCATCTTCAAGCTTTTTTAGGGGTGTTTTTCTAAAAAACTTTTAATATAACCAATATCCTTAATATAAACACTGCATCCTACTGTGATAAATATTTTATATTTCTGCAATGTTTTTAATAAAAATATTTTTTCTCTAAGATAACATATTCCTAAAATATTATAACACGGCTGTTTACATATATAAAAAAAATTAAGGTGTCTATAACTATCTTTTGAGGTTCTTTTAAAGTAGACCTCTAAAATAAAATATTGCAATAAATTTATGTATTGTCTCCTAGACCCCCCAAAAAAAATGCATCTGCAATGCTTGTTTGGATAATTTTATTGTTCTTTTAAATATTATAAGGCTACCCATTGATATAGTGTTGTTTACATACGTAGAGAGAAAATATGGCGTCTGCAACGCTTTTTTTGCTGTTCTATATATAGTAGAAAAATTGCATCTGTGATGCTTTTTTGTAAAGTTATCTCATACAAAGACAGTGGCCTTGATGGTCCTTGAATAGCCCTTAGGCAACAATTTTCCCTGATCGTGTGCCTGAGCACATACAGAAAACACTGTACGCACCACTCCTTGAATGTGACTGCCTACTTTGCACATAGGTCTTAGGCTCACGGAGTTCGGTACTTCTCCCTTCGTAAAAGTACAGCTGTCGTGATTCTGTGCGGAAAAAAGTCGATCATCACTTCATACCTGCATGATTCTAAATCTGTCAACGTTAAGATTAAATTGTGGCGTCTGCGACGCTTTTTAACGTTTTTTGGTATGTTTTAACCAGTCCTTTAAAATTACCTAAACATATAATTTTTACACTGCTTTCTATTAAAAAAAAAAACAATTTGGCATTTGCGATGCCTTTTCATATCACCCTTAGGGGACTATTAATAAAGTATTGTTGTATTTATAATTTTCTAATCGAGCTTCTAAATTAAGCTAAAATAATATTTTAAACAGTACTTTTTACAATAAAAGGCTAGTTTTCGCATCTGCGATGCTTTTTTAATAAAATATCAAATGGTCCAAAAAAAACCGTTAAAGACTCCTGATTGACTACTGCTTACATAAAAAAAATTGTGGCGTCCGCGACGCTTTTTTGGATTTTTTAACCAAGTTTTAAAATTAACTTTAAATAACATTTAAATTGATTTTATTATTTAAAAGTTATTTTTGGCATCTGCGATGCTTTTTTATTAATTATCTCGTTATTTATAGTAACAAAATTTTTGCAGATAGGACACTTTATGTTACGAAGGCAGTATGCTTGTATGTTTTACTACCTTTAAGCATAAAATAAAAAATATTGGCGTCTGCGACGCTTTTTTTCTGTTTTTTAACCAGACCCTTAAATAAACCTTTAGCAGTGGTTTTGCTTTCTACATTTAAAAACGATATTTTGTATTCGAGATGCTTTTTTGATTAAATATTTTTTTCCTTTTAAATACCATATCATTATTAAACTTCTGTCCGCGTTTTAAAAATGTTGTGACGTCTGCGACGTTGTTTTTTTAAATATTTTTATATTTATACTCCCAAAAGAACCTTTAAAAAATAGTTTTGCTTTCATCTGATATGCTTTTTTGATTATTTATCTTAAGCCTTAAAAATGACATTATACAATCCTGTTTGCATTGTTTTCTGCGTCCGTTTACAATACTTGTTTGGATAATTATATTGTTCTTTAAAATATTCTAAAGATAAGTATTGATATACAGCTGTTTGTATACATAAAATGACAATGCGGCATCTGCAACGCATTTTTGCTCTTTTTTATGGTAAAACAAATGCATCTGCGATGCTTTTTTAGTGATATTGAATTTGTTTGGAAAATAGAAATATAAGGGCAAAAATGTGTTAATTTTGAGTTAAAATCATTTGTGCAGCTCTTCGCTTGCTTCTATATTAAAAATAATATAAAAACAACCCAGAACTCACCACGAGGAGGTGGCTGAACTTCGAGTCCCACCCACACCCTTCCCAACCATCCAACCAATATTAAGGGTGTGTGTTTGCTATTTATATTTTCCACACTACTCACCTTGCATGTTTGGTTTTTAGGTACTTTGGTTTAGTCTTTCTGCTAAATTTATTTTGTTATACCTAGTTTACTCCTTAATTAATTATCTCCTTATCCATAACACCCATAAGGGACTAACGATAAAGAATAGTCTACGTTAAGAAAGAAATATGGCTTCTGGATAAGGGAGGTAGGGCTCCTCGTAACCAAAAAAATTTTATAAAATATTTTAAAATTTGTACAATTATACTACAAGAAAGGTAGTATTAGATTACACCTATAAGCAAAGCCCAACTGTAAAACCTTAATTATATTTCCCTCAAAAAATATATTTCAATGAGTTTAATTTGGGGTTAGCTATTTGAAAAATTTAAAAATTGTAGGATAACTGAGGTAACCAAGAAATAAAAAAAAAATAAAATTATAACACAAGTAAGATAGTATTAGACTATAATTATAAGCAAAGCCCAAGTGAATTGTAAAACCTTAGTTTTATAACCCTAAATAAAAAAAAAGTGTTTAATTTAGGGTAACCTCTCCTAGAAATCAAGAAATATTTTTAAAATCTGAACATACCTTTAGAATATTATAGACAGGCACTTGGTGACCGACACGGTATGCACTTGTGAGTAAATCCTTTGACAGTTCTGTTTCACTTCACTACCACACTTTGTTTACTTCACTTTAATCTTACACTATTTTTACACTTAACTAAGACACTTATTTACTATTTTTATACATAAATACACACTATTTTATGGAACTATCTTTCAATGTCACCCTTTCGAGGCCCTAGACACAAATGACTCAGCAATCATCCGGATTCGTAAATGTTTATCTTATCTTATATATACCAGTTACTATTTGGTTGAATCCTAGTAGGCCTTTTAAATCTCACCGATTACCCCTTGTATAATATTATTTGACGAAGCTTGTTTTTGACGTTATTGGTTTTTGCTAAAAAGGTTGCAATTTTTTAAAAATAATTACCAAAATGTATATAAATTATTGCTAATTATGTTAATATAAATTGCTTTCTGGGATGCCTATACAAAGTGAATGGATTATATAAAAGACCCACTGGTTTATGTTTATTTTTTATAGTGAGTCAATTTTTTTGTGTAGTTTTGCTTTTTGTCTGTATAGAGTGGATCGAAAAGTAGTTCGCCTTTTCCTTTCACAGAACTTACAGTGTACAGGGTTTTATCTTGGAACACTTCCTTATCTCATAAAATATTGAAGGTACAGAAAAAAATTCCATATAATTTTTTTTTTAATTTAATTTATATTTTAACAATATTTTACTTTTGTGTAAATGAAGTACCCCATTTTCCGTGGACACGCATGAACTTTTTTAATTTAAATAAAACAACCTATACATATATTATTGCATCTTTTAATTTTAGGTAAAATTCTAGACATATTTCATATAATAATGTCCTATACCTAAATCTTACCGTTTTTGACATATTTTAAATGTCATATAAAAAATGACGTTTGCGGACCCTAAAATAATTATTAATATTTTGAATATGAAAGAATTTACAATTTAATTTTAATTAGGTTTCTTTTTGAAAAAAACCTACTTTAAGAGATTTTTATAATATTTAACTAACTGTTTATATAGGGCATTCAAAAAATAAGATTAAAAATGAAATTAAGTAATCTGCCAAAAGTCAGTTTTTTCAAATGGAAACCACCAAATTTTATACTTTTATCTTATTTAAAATTAAAAATAAAGGTGAGTTTGTCTAAAGTTAGTTATTCAAAAATTTTGTAGTTTTCGAAATATTGGCAATATAATATCTTTCTATTGCAAAAATGTTTAAGTCTGCTACATGGCCCTTAGGTAAAACGCCAACTGTTGGCCATGACAGCGTTTAAAAAATAATCAAGCAGTACAGAATGTCACAATTTGTTAAAAAAAATCTGCTTGTTTAAACTATGTGTCGCTTATCTTGCGACACTACCTTATCTCAGAAACGTAACCAAAAAAATTATAAAATATTTTTAAAATTTGTACAATTATACCTAATAAAAGAAAGGTAGTATTAAACTACACTTATAAGCAAAGCCCAAGTAAATTAAAAAACCCTTCTTTTATTTTCCTTTAAAAAAATATTTAAATAAATTTAACTAAAAGTAAGCTTTTTGAAAAATATGAAATAATCGGGGTAGGGCACTCCGAAATCAAGAAATTTTAAAAATATTTTTAAATTTTGTACAATAATAATACAAGAGAGGTAGTATTAGAACACATTTATAAACAAAACCCAAGTGAATTGCAAAAAATTAAAAAAAAAATAAATAAATTAAGAAAATCGGGGTATCCCCGTAGAAAATCCCCGTATCCAAGAAATATTATAAAATATTTTGAAAATTTGTATCATTATAATACAAGAAAGGTATATTAGAATAGACTTATAAGCAAAGCCCAAGTAAATAATAAAAACCCTAATTGTATTTCCTAAAAAAAAATCAATTTAAGGTAAGCTTTTTAAAAAATTTAAAAAAACTGGGATAATCGGGGTAGGGCACCCCCAAGAAATTTTATAAAATATTTTTAAAATTAATAAATATATAAAACAAGTAATGTAGTATTAGGCACAACTTATAAAGCAAGCATATTCGGATTCTACACAAAAGTGAATTGTAAAATCTATACCTAATGCAAATCTTCTTTAAAAAAATATTTAAATATTTAGTTTAATAATTTTTTTGGGGGGTTAGCTATTATAGCAATATATTTTAGAAAATTTTACCGATATTAAAAAGATAGGATAATTATCCCATTTTTGAATAGTATGGTTTTTACCCATTTGCCAGAAATCAAAAAAATAAATTTTTAAAATTAACATACCTTTGAAAGTTTGTATTTTAATGACAATATTTGACATATAAGGTAAAAAATATTTATTTTGTTTGTTAATGACCGACGCTGTATGACAGTAGTGAGATAAAATCCTTTGACAGTTATGTAGTACTTCACTACCACTTTTAAATACATTTGCTTATTACACTACCTTTTTTTACACTTAACTAAGACACCTATTCACTATTTTTATACATAAATGCACACAAAATATTTTAAGGAACCACCCTTCGATGTTACTCGTTCGAGTATTAGGTCCAGTACAGCTTTTTAGAAAATTTTAAGAAAAAAAAGATAGGAATGACAAAAAATATTTTTAAAATTAACATAGCAATCATCCGGATTTGTAATTGTTTTTCTTATCTTGATATATAACATTCACTATTTGGTTGAATCCTAGTGGGCCATTTAAATCTTACCGATTACCCCCTGCATAATATCGCTTGATGTTGCTAGTTTTGGAAGTTATTGTTTTTTGGTATAGATGTTGCAATTTCTAAAGCATAATTGCCCTAATTATATAAATTGTTAATAATTATATTAATTTAAAAGGTATACTGGGATGCCTATACAAAATGAATGGATTATATACGAGACCTTCCTACCTTTTTTTATGTTATTTTGCTTTTTGTACGCACAAAGTGGCTTGAAAAGAAGTTTGCCTTTTTTTATAGAACTTACAGATTTTAAAAAATGTACAAGAATACAATATTTTAAAACATATACGGTGTATGAAAAAAGTGTGGAGCAAAGAAAATTAATATACAGTGGACTCAAAAAGTGCGGAGCAAAAGAATATACATAAACGTTGGGAAGTTTCAGACTTTTGGGTTCCAGTGTTCGGTTCTAATTTGGCATACTTACGTCAGAGGGCGTTGTTGTGACTACTTTTTACCCGGTAAGAAAATTAAAGGGGATAGTTCTTACCCCCAAGGCCTAAAATATTTTTGTACAATATTATCTTTTTAAATAAGGTAAAGGGGAATAAAAATAACCTAAAAAACATGTTTGCAAAATTTGAAGCTTTTTCATAAAGCTAACGCCTAAATAACCATTGTTTAACCATCGTATGTATTAAGGTTTTGGGCGTAAAATTAGAAAAATTTATCCCTTTTAGAACTACTCCTTTAATATTATTGTCTTTCTGGAGCAAATATAAACTTTTTGACACAAATATGCATTTATAAAAAACAAACACTGTCAAATATGACATATGCAAAATTTTAAAATAACTACATTTGCCCTTTTTCGAGATATAAAAAATTTATTCCTTAAAATGCATAAAAACTGGGTTTTGGTTTTCTTTTTTTTTAAGGTAAAGGTCCACAGCTAATCTTTGTCTTACACAAGTGGAACATATCATTCAAGTTTCTTTGTGAATTCCAATACAAAAAGAGTAACATTAGACTACACTTATAGGCAAAGCCCAAGTAAATTGTAAAACCCTAATTTAATTTCCCCTAATAAAAATATTTAAATTAGTTTGATTTAGGGTAAGCTTTTAAAAAATTAAAAAATGAAATAATTGCGGTACGGCATCCCGTAATTAAGAAATGTATAAAATATTTTTAAAATTTGTACAATTATAACCTAAGTAAGGTAGTATTAGGCAATACCCATAAGTAACGCCGAAGTGAATTGTATAACATTGATTTAAATCTCCTTTAAAAAAATATTTTAATAGGTTTAATAGAGGGTTTAGTTAAAAAAAAAAAAAGGTAGGATAATCGAGTAGGTTCCCTAATAATCAGAAAATATTTCTAAAATGTGTACATACCTTTGGCTTAATATAAACCGGCACTTTGTGACCGACACTGTATGCACTGGTGTGTTAATCCTTTGACAGTGTTATTTCACTTCACTACCACACTTTGCTTATTTCACTTTAGTCTTACACTATGTTTACACTTAACTAAGACACTTATTCACTATTTTTATACATAAATACACACTATTTTAAGAAACCACCCTTCGATGTTACTCGTTCGAGGTCCAGTACACGAATGACTCAGCAATCATCCGGATTTGTAAAAGTTTTTCTTATCTCGATATATACCGTTCACTATTTGGTTGAATCCTGGTGAGCCATTTAAATCTCACCGATTACCCCCTGTATAATATCACTTAATGTTGCTAGTTTTGGACGTTATTGTTTTTTGGTATTATTTCTGCAGCATAATTGCCGTAATTATATAAATTGTTACTAATTTTGTTAATTTAGAAGGTATACTGGGATGCCTATACAAAATGAATTGATTATATTCGAGACTTTTCGGTTTATGTTTATTTTTTATGATGAGTCACCTTTTTGTGTAATTTTGCTTTTTGTATGTACAGAGTGGCTCGAAAAGTAGTTCGCCTTTTCTTTTTACAGAACTTACAGGTTTTAAAAAAGTGTACAAGAATACATTATCTTAAAACATATACGGTGTATCAAAAAAGTGTGAAAAAAAAATTAATATACGGTGGACTCAAAAAGTGCGGAGCAAAAGAATATACATAAAAGTTGGTAACTTTTGGACTTTTGGGTTTCAGGGTTCGATTCTAATTTGGCATACTTATGTCAGAGGGCGTTATTATGACTACTTTTTACCCGGTAAGAGAATCAAAGGGGATAGTTCTTACCCCCAAGGCTTAAAATAATTTAGTAAAATAGTGGAAATCCCCTTCTCAAAAGAGGTTAAGTATCTAGGAGTCACTTTTGACCAAAAGATGAACTGGGGACCACACCTCAACAAACTTGTTCAGAAGGCAAAAATTGCCCTCGGGAGATGTCGCAGACTTTGTGGAAAAAGCTGGGGACTTAACCCAAAGATGAACATGTGGTTGTATAAAATGGTAATAGGACCCATGATAACCTATGGCTCAGTTGCCTGGGGGGCAAGAATCTCACAGACCATAGCAATCAGACAACTTTCCAAAGTGTGCAAAAGGCTAGCATGCGTATGCATCACGGGAGCTATGAGAACAACTTCCAACCGCAGCCCTGGAAGTGCTGCTAAACCTGCCGCCACTCCACATCTACATACAGGGGCAAGTAAAGGCGGTACTCTATAAGAGCTCAAAGGAGGTCAAGGAGATCCAATTATAGAACACCGAAGGACTCCAAGATGGGAAATAGAGGAGGACCAAGAGGTCAGCTCATTGTTTGAGATGCCCTCAGACAGGAAGACCCCTCGTTTCATCTTCAATAGACACTTTCGTATTGTCATACCAGATAGGGAGGACTGGACTGGAAGGCCCTCCAATCAAAGCCCGATCATATCTGGTATACAGATGGCTCCAAGACCAACAAGGGTGTAGGAGCTGGCATCTATGGAGATAAGCCTAGAGAAAAGGTAATCTTAAGTCTCGGTCAGCACGCCACGGTTTTCCAAGTGGAAATCGCAGCAATAGTGCAGTTTGCGCCGTGAGGATTAAAGAAAAAAGGAGTAAAGGAAAAAATATCGTCATTTACTCAGATAGCCAAGCGACGCCGAAGGCCATCAGTTCCCCAAAGTTACTTACAACTAGTCGGGGACTGTATACAGGCCCTGGAAAAAGTCGGCTCGGAAACCAGCACAACTTAGCGGCCATCCGAATTCGCCCAGGCCACGAGGAACCATCCAGGTAACTATTGAAGAGGCCGACGACCCCTGTAGCCAAAAGAGGATCAGCCGCGGAAATGATAGGCCCGGAGCCATTCTGCGACCATCTCGGCAGGTCTCTTCAAAGCATCTATTAAGAGTTGGGTAGACAGACAGTTTCAAAGCTGGTGGGTACAAACACCGGGACAACGACAGGCAAAGCAGTTCATTAAGACCTGCTCGGCCAAGTTTACATCGGACCTACTGAGCCACAGCAGTAAGGTCGTAAGGATAACGGTAGGTCAACTAACAGGTCATTGTAAACTCAACAAGCACCTGGAAAGAATAAACCTGGTGGAGGATAGCCTGTGTAGGTTCTGCCAGGGAGGCTGAAGAAACAGCCTTACATGTGTGGTGCCATTGCGAGTAAGCACTATGCGAGCTTAGGTTTACTAGGCTTGGGAAGGAGAAGCTGAAACCGGCAAGTTATGGGTGGAGTGGCCAGTGTCAGAGACTCTGAAGTCTAGTTAAGAAGACGGGCTTGGACAAAAGGTACTCTAAAGAACGATAGGAGAAACCACAGTAAATCTGGTAAGGTTGCAGTGGTGGAGGTCATTTTTCGCCATCTCCGCTCAAATAATCTAATCCCTCTGAAGCAAATATAAACTTTTAGACACAAATTTGCATTTATAGAAAAGCAACACTGATAAATATAACATATGCAAAATTTTAAATTACCACATTTGCCCTTTTTAGAGATATAAAAAAATTCACCCTTGAAATGCATAAAATCAGGTCTTTGTTTTTTTTTTTTTTGTTAAGGTTTACAATTTTGGCAATATACTACTGACATACAGTACAAAAAAAATAGAAAAATTTAAATTTGTAAACCCATCTCCCCTGATGCCTTATTATTAGATTTTAAACACTAATATAGATTTAGTATGAAGTAAACACTGCAAAATAATATTAATACAAAATTTTTACCCCACTTCCCGAACCGAACCGCGGGGACCCAGAAGCCTGATTCTTATCAGATATAATAGAAAATCCACAGCTGATCTTTGTCTCACACAAGTAGAACAAGTCCCTTAAGTTTCTTCGTAAATCCCAATACAAGAAAGGTAACATTAGACTACACTTATAAACAAAGCCCAAGTGAATTGTAAGACCTTAATTTTATTTTTTCTTTAAAAAAATATTTAAATAAGTTTAATTTAGGGCAAGCTTAAAAAATAATAATAATAGGGCTATGGCATCGCGTAACCAAGAAGTTTAAAAAATATTTTTTACAATTTGTACAATTATAACACAAATAAGGTAGTATTAGGCAATACCCATAAGCAACACCAAAGTGAATTATATAACATTAATTTAAATCTTCTTTAAAAAAATATTTTAATAAGATTAATAAGGGGTGAGTTTAAAAAAAATATTGGATAATCGGGTAGGTTCCCTAATAATCAGAAAATATTTCTAAAATGTGTACATACTTTTGGCTTAATACAGACCGGCATTTTGTGACCGATACTGTATACACTAGTAAGTAAATCCTTGGACAAGGTTGTTTCACTTCACTACCACACTTTGCCTTTTTCACTTTGGTCTTAGTATTTTTACTCTTAACTCAGACACCTATTCACATGTATTTTTGTACATAAATACAACCTATTTTAAGGAACCACCCTTCGATGTTACTCGGTCGAGGTCCAGTACACGAATGACTCAGCAATCATCCGAATTCGTAAATGTTTTTCTTATCTTGATATATACCATTCGCTATTTGGTTGTATTCTAGTGGGCCATTTAAATCTCACCGATTACCCCTGTATAATAATACTTGATGTTGCTAGTTTTTGATATTATTATTATTTTTTGGTATAGTTGTTGCAATTTCTGAATCAAATATTGCCCTAATTATATAAATTGTTACTAATTATGTTAATTTAAAAGCTATACTGGGATGCCTATACAAAATGAATGAATTATATACGAGACCTCCTAGTTTATATTTTTTTTTATGATGAGTCACCTTTTTTTGTGTAATTTTGCTTTTTGTATGTACAAAGTGGCTTAAAAAGTAGTTTGCCTTGTCTTTTCACAGGTTTTAAAAAAGTGTACAAAAATACATTATCTGAAAACATATACGGTGTACCAAAAAAGTGTGGTGCAAAAAAAATCAATGTACGGTGGGCTCAAAAAGTGCAGAGCAAAAGAATAAACATGAAAGTTTAAGGTTTTAATTTGGCATATTTATGTCAAAGGGCATGTTTGTGACTACTTCTTACCCGGTAGGAGAATCAAAGGGGATAGTTCTTACCCCCAAGGCCTAAAACATGTTTGTAGAGATCGAACGCTGTAAGAACAACACCGATATAAAAACTATATAAACTGATATAAAACCGTGACGTATCGGTGTTGTTCTAACAGCGTTTGATCTCTATAATATTATCTTTTTAAATTAGGTATATAGAATAATATATAACTTAAAAACATGCAAAATTTAAAGCTCTTTCATAAAGCTAAAGCCTAAAAAACCATTGTTTAACCATCGCATGAATTTAGGTTTTGGGCATAAAATCTAAAGAATTAGTCCCCTTTAGAACTACCCCTTTAATACTACTATCCTCCTAGATTATATTTAAACTTCTAGACACAAAAATACATTTATAGAAAAGGAACACTGTCAAATATAATATATGCAAAATTTTAAATTACCACATTTGCCCTTTTTAGAGATATAAAAAATGTAACCTCTAACATACATAAAATCAGGCTTTTGGGTTTCTTATTTTTTAAAGGTAGATGTTTTAAATTTTGGCAATATACTTCTGACATATACAATATAAAAAAAAATTCAAATTTGTAAACACACCTCTCCTTATGCGTTATTATTAGATTTTAAACACAAATATAGATTTAGGATAAAGTAAACAGTGCAAAATAATACGTATGCAAAATTTTAACCCAAAATCCCGAACCAAACCGCGGGGACCCAGAAGCCTGAGTCTTATCAGATATCACAGAAAATCTACAGTTGATCTTTGTCTCATACAAGTGGAACAAGTTTCTTAAGATTTTTTGTGAATCCCAATACAAGAATGGTAATATTGTACGTCACTTACAGGCAAAGCGCAAGTAAATTGGAAAACCCTAATTTTATTTTCCTTGAAAAAAATATTTAAATAGATTAAATTTAGGGTAAGCACCCCGTAACCACGAATTTATAAAATATTTTTAAAATTTGTACAATTATACTACGAGAAAGGCAAGTAACCAACAAATTTTATAAAATATTTTTAAAATTGGTACAACTATAATACAAAAAGGTAGTATTAGACCAAACTTATAAGCAAAGCCCAAGTGAACTGTAAAACTTTAATTTTATTTCCCTTAAAAAAAATATTTAAATAAATTTAATTTAGGGTAAGCTTAAAAAAAATAGGATAATCGTGGTTGAGGCAAAAAAAGAAATTTTATAATATATTTTTAAAATTTGTACAATTATAACACAAGTAAGGTAGTATTAGGCAATACCCATAAGCAACACCAAAGTGAATTATATAACATTAATTTAAAACTCCTTTAACAAAATATTTTAATTAGGTTAATAAGGAGTTAGCTTTTTAAAAAATGAAAAAAAGATAGGATAATCGGATAGGTTCCTTAGTAATCAGAAAATATTTCTAAAATGTGTACATACCTTTGGCTTAATATAGACCGTCACTTTGTGACCGACACTGTATACAATAGTAAGTAAATCCTTGGACAATGTTGTTTCACTTTACTACCACACTTATTTCACTTTAGTCTTACACTATTTTTACACTTGACTAAGACACTTGTTTACTATTTTTATACATAAATACACACTATTTTAAAGAACCACCCTTCGATGTCCAGTACACGAATGACTAAGCAATCATCCGGATTTATAAATGTTTTTCTTATCTTGATATATACCATTCACTATTTGGTTGAATCCTAGTGGGTCTTTTAAATCTCACCGATTACCCCTTGTATACTATCACTTTATGTTGCTAGTTTTTGACGTTATTATTTTTGGGTATACATGATGTCTATTTCTAAAGCATAATTGCCCTTATTATATAAATTGTTACTAATTATTTTAATTTAAAAGTTATACTGGGATGCCTATACAAAATGAATGGATTATATACGAGACCTCCCAGTTTATGTTTATTTTTTATGATGAGTCACCTTTCTTTGTGTAATTTTGCTTTTTTGTATGTACAGAGTGGCTCAAAAACTAGTTCGCCCTTTCTTTTTACAAAACTTACAGGTTTTAAAAAAGTGTACAAGAATACATTATCTTAAAATATATACGATGTATCAAAAAAATGTGAAGAAAAAAAAATCAGTATACGGTGGACTAAGAAAGTGCGGAGCAAAAGAATATACATGAAAGTTGGTAAATTTTGAGACTTTTGGGTTTCAGGGTTCGGTTCTAATTTGGCATACTTATGTCAGAGGGCGTTGTTATGACTACTTTTTACCCGGTAAGAGAATCAAAGGGGATAGTTCTTACCCCCAAGGCTTAAAATAATTTTGTAAAATATTATCTTTTTGAATAAGGTGGAGAAAAATAAAATATAACCTAAATAACAGGTTTGCAAAACTTAAAGTTCCTACATAAATCTAATGCCCAAATGACCATTTGATGTGGTTTAGGGTTTTTGCTTTTCTCCGGGGTATATACCCCCCTGTGCAAAATGTTTAGTCGGCTACTCCCCGTCGAATTATCGGCGCGTTTGAACAAGAGAAAGGTTATACTATTTTTCTTCTTTCTTTCTTGCACGTTAATTCGCACTGTCAATCGGCATGGCTGCCTCTAGTAAGTATAGACTCGAAGTATATTATACGGTGTTTTCACTTATGTTTCTATACAGATGGGAAACTTTTGTATTATCAGGTTTTCGAAAAAGGTTATTCCCGAAAAACGTTCTGTATGTAGAAAGTGGGTCAAAAAGTAGTTTGTGTTTAATAGCATCCAAATTGAGTCAATATCAAAAAGGCTTTTTCTTTTTACAGAACTTACAAGCTTTTAAAAAGTAAACAGATATTTTAATTCCCATAAAAAAATATTTAAATAAGTTTAATTTGGGATAGCTATTTGAAAAATTAAAAACCAAATAGATTATACGAGGTAGGGTTGCCCATAGCTAAAAAATATTATAAAATATTTTAAAAATTTGTACAATTAAAATACAAGAAAGGTAGTATTAGACTACGCTTATAAGTACAGCCAAAGTAAATTGTACAACCTTAGTTTTAATTTTCTTTTAAAAAAAATATTGAACTAAATTTAGATAAGGTTGGCTTTTTAAAAAAATTAAAAAAAGGAGAATAACTGGGTGGGTCTCCTAGTAATCAAAAAATATTTTTAAATTTTTTACATACCTTTGGAATAATATAGGCCGGCACTTTGTGACAGACACTGTATACACTAGTAAGTAAATTCTTTGACAGTTCTGTTTCACTTCACTACCACCCTTTGATTGTTTCACTTTAGTCTTACACTATTTTTACACTTAACTAAGACATCTATTTACTATACATAAATACACACTATTTTAAGAAACCACCCGTCGATGTTACTCGTTCAAGGTCCAGTACACAAATGACTCAGCAATCATCCGGATTTGTAAATGTTTTTCTTATCTTGATATATAGCATTCACTTTTTGGTTGAATCCTAGTGGGCCATTTAAATCTCACCGATTTCCCCCCGTATAATATCATTATATGTTGCTAGTTTTTAACGTTATTGTTTTTTGATATCGATATTGCAATTTCTGAAGCATATTGCTCTAATTATAGAAATTAATACTTATTATGTTAATTTTAAAGAGATACTGGGATGCATTTACAAAATGAATGGATTATATACGAGACCTAACAGTTTATGTATATTTTTTATGATGAGTCACCTTTTTTTGTGTAATTTTATTTTTTGTATGTACAGAGAGGCTCGAAAAGTAGTTCGCCTTTTCTTTTTACAGAACTTACAGGTTTTAAAAAAAGTGTACAAGAATACATTATCTGAAAACATATACAGTGTACCAAAAAAGTGTGGAGCAAAAAAACAATATACGGTGGACTCAAAAAGTGCGAAGCAAAAGAATATACATAAACGTTGAAAAGTTTCAGACTTTTGGGTTCCGGGCTTCGGTTCTAATTCGGCGTACTTATGTCAGAGGGCGTTGTTAAAACTACTTTTTACCCGGTAAGAGGAGTATTTTATACAGTGTTTTCACTTATGTTACTATACAGATGGGAAACTTTTGTATTATCAGGTTTTCGAAAAAAGTTAATTCTGAAAATAAAAAGGGTCTGTATGTACAAAGTGGGTTTAAAAGTAGTTTTTTTTTAATAGCATCTAAATTGTATAGATATCAAAAAGGTCTTTTCTTTTTACAAAACTTACAGGCTTTAAAAAAGAATACAGATATTTTTAATCCCTAAAAAAAATTAAATGAGATGAATTTGGGGTAAGATTTTTGAAATAATATTTAACTAAGTTTAGATCAGGGTTGGCTTTTAAAAATTAAAAAAAAGTAGAATAATCGGGTAGGTCTCCCAGTAATTAAGAAATATTTTTAAAATTTGAACATACCTTTGGAATAATAAAGGCCGGCACTTTGTGACAGACACTGTATGCACTATTGAGTAAATCCTTTGACTGTTCTGTTTCACTTCACTACCATACTTTGCTTATTTCACTTTAGTCTTACAATATTTTTACACTTAACTAAGACACTTATTCACTATGTTTATACATAAATACACACTATTTTAAGAAACCACCCTTAGATGTTACTCGTTCGAGGTCCAGTACACCAATGACTGAGCAATCATCCGGATTTGTAAATGTTTTTCTTATCTTTATATATACCATTCACTATTTGGTTGAATCCTAGTGGCCATTTAAATCTCACCGATTACCCCTGTATAATATCACTTAATATTGCTAGTTTTTTACGTTATCATTTTTTGGTATAGATGTTGCAATTTTTAAAGAATAATTGCCCTAATTTTATAAATTGTTACTAATTATGTTAATTTAAAAGTTATATTGAGATGCCTATACAAAATGAATGGATTATATACGAGACCTCCCGGTTTATGTTTATTTTTTATAATGAGTCACCTTTTTTGTGTAATTTTCCTTTTGTATGTACAGAGTGGCTCGAAAATAGTTTGCCTTTTGTTTTTTTGGAACTTACAGATTTTAAAAATGTGTACAAGAATACATTATCTTAAAACATATACGGTGTATCAAAAACGTGTGGAGGAAAAGAAAAAAATATACGGTGGATTACAAAAGTGCAAAGCAAAAGATTTTACGTGAACGTTGGTAAGTTTCAGATTTCTGGGTTTCAGGGTTCGGTTCTAATTTGGCATACTTATGTCAGAGGGCGTTGTTATGACTACTTTTTACCCGGTAGGAGAATCAAAGGGGATAGTTCTTACCCCCAAGGCTTAAAATACTTTGTACAATATTATCTTTTTGAATTAGGTGGAGAAAAATAAAATATAACTTAAATAACAGGTTTGCAAAATTTGAAGCTCCCACATAAATATAATGCCTAAATGACCATTGGATGTGGTTTTGGGTTTTTCCTTTTCTTCGGGGTATATATCCCCCTCTGCATGATGTTTGGTCGACCACTCCCCGTCGAAAAATTGGCGCGTTTGAGTAAGAAAAGGGTTATTTTATTATTCTTTTTTCTTTCTTGCACGCTAATTTGCACAGTCAAGCCTTGCTGCCTCTAGTAGTTATAGACTCGAAGTATAATATACAGTGTTTTCACTTATGTTACTATACAGATGGGAAACTTTTGTATTATCAGGTTTTCGAAAAAAGTTAATTCTGAAAAAAAAAACGTTCTGTATGTACAAAGTGGGTTTAAAAGTAGTTTGTTTTTAATAGCATCCAAATTGTATAGATATCTAAAAGACTTTTTCTTTTTACAGAACTTACAGGCTTTAAAAAAGTATACAGATCTTTTAATTCCTTTAAAATATATTAAAATGAGTTTAATTTGGGGTTAGCTACTTAAAAAAATAATCTAAAAAAAAATTTAATAAACAAGGTAGGGTTCCCCGTAACCAAGAAATATTATAAAATAGTTTAAAAAATTTGTATAATTATTATACAAGAAAGGTAGTATTTAACTACACTTATAAGTACAGCCAAAGTGAATTGTATAACCTTATTCTTAATTTTCTTTAAAAAAAATATTTAACTTAGTTTAGATAAGGGTTGGCCTTAACAAAAATAAAAATAAAAATTAGAACAACTGGGTAGGTCTCCTAGTAATCAAGAAATATTATTAAAATTTGTACATACCTTTGAAATAATATAGGCCGGCACTTTAAGTTAGACACTGTATGCACTATTGAGTAAATCCTTTGACTGTTCTGTTTCACTTCACTACCACACTTTGCTTGTTTCGCTTTAGTCTTACACTATTTTTACACTTAACTAAGACATCTATTTACTATACATAAATACACGCTATTTTAAGAAACTACCCGTCGATGTTACTCGTTCAAGGTCCAGTACACAAATGACTCAGCAATCATCCGGATTTGTAAATGTTTTCCTTATCTTGATATATACCATTCACTTTTGGTTCAATCCTAGTGGGCCATTTAAATCTCACCGATTACCCCCTGTATAGTATCACTTGTGTTGCTAGTTTTTGACGTTATTATTTTTTGGTATAGATGATGTGCATAACTGCCCTAGTTATATAAATTGTTACTAATTATGTTAATTAAGAAGGTATACTGGGAGGCCTATACAAAATGAATGGATTAAATACGGGACCTTCCCGTTCATGTTTATTTTTTATGATGAGTCACCTTTTTTTTGTGTAATTTTGCTTTTTGTATGTACAGAGTGGCTCGAAAAGTAGTTCGCCTTTTCTTTGTACAGAACTTACAGGTTTTAAAGAAGTGTACAAGAATAAATTATTTTAAAACATATACGGTGTATCAAAAAAGTGTGAAGAAAAAAAATCAATATACGGTGGACGGCGAAGCAAAAGAATATACATGAAAGTCGGTAAGTTTTGAGGCTTTTATGTTTCAGGGTTTGGTTCTTATTTGACATACTTATGTCAGAGGGCGTTGTTATGACTACTTTTTACCCGGTAAGAGAATCGAGGGAGATAGTTCTTACCCCCAAGGCTTAAAATAATTTTGTACAATATTATCTTTTTAAATTAGCTAGAGGGGAATAAAATTTAACCTAAAAAACACGTTTGCAAAATTTAAAGCTACTTAATAAAACTAATACCTAAATAGTAATTGTTTAACCATCACATAAATTTAGGTTTTGGGCGTAATATTAAATTTTTTTATACCTTTTAGAACTACCCCTTTAATATAACTATCCCTCTGAAGCAAATATAAACTTTTAGACACAAAAATTTAACCCTTAAAGTGCATGATATCAGGCTTTTGGTTTTCGTTTTTTTTAACATAAAGGTTTAAAATTTGGGCAATATACTACTGACATATACAGTACAAAAATTAGAAAAATTCAAATTTGTAAACCGACCTCCCTTAATGCTCTATTACCTTTTAAACACAAATATAGGTTAAGAATAAAGTAAACAGTGCTAAATGATACTCATGCAAAATTTTACCCCAAAATCCCGAACCCAAACGCGGAGACCCAAAAGCCTGAGTCTTATCAGATATCACAGAAAATCCAAAGCTGATTTTTTTCTTACGCAATTGGAACAAGTCCCTTAAGTTTCTTCGTGAATCTCAATACAAGAAAAGTAATATTGGACTACACTTATAAGCAAAGCCCAAGTAAATTGTAAAATCCTAATTTTATTTTCCAAAAAAAAAAAAAATAAATAAATGAGTTTAATTTAGGGTAAGTTTTTTTAAAAATTTTTAAAAAATGGGATAATCGGGGTTAGGGTAACTAAGAAATTTTATAAAGTATTTTTAAAATTTGTACAATTATAACACAAGTAAGGTAGTATTAGGCAATACCTATAAGCAACGCCGAAATGAATTGTATAACATTAATTTAAATCCCTTTTAAAAAAATATTTTAATAAGTTTAATAAGGGGTAAGCTTTTAAAAAAAAATTAAAAAAAAGATAATCGGTAAGGTTCCCTAGAAATCAGAAAATATTTCTAAAATGTGTACATACCTTTGGCTTAATATGGACCGGCACTTTGTAACTGACACTGTATGCACTAGAGAGTAAATCCTGTGACAGTTCTGTTTCACTTCACTACCACCACTACCTTGCTTATTTCACTTTAGTCTCACACTATTTTTACACTTAACTAAGACACCTATTCACTATTTTTATACATAAATACACACTATTTTAAGGAACCACCCTTCAATGTTACTCGTTCGAGGTCCAGTACACAAATGACTCAGCAACCATCCGGATTTGTAAATGCTTTTCTTATCTTGATATATACCATTGACTATTAAGTTGAATCCTAGTGGGCCATTTAAATCTTACCGATTACCCCCTGTATAATAACACTGGATATGTCTAGTTTTTGACGTTATTATTTTTTGGTATAGATGTTGCAATTACTAAAGCATAATTGTCCTAATTTTATAAATTGTTACTAATTATGTTAATTTAAAAGGTATGCTGTGATGCCTATACAAAATGAATGGATTATATACGAGACCTCCCCAGTTTATGTTTATTTTTTCATGATGAGTCACCTTTTTTTGTGTAATTTTGCTTTTTGTATATATAGAGTGGCTTGAAAAGTAGTTTGCCTTTTGTTTTTACAGAACTTACAGGTTTCAAAAAGTGTACAAGAATATATTATCTTAAAACATATACGGTGAACTAAACAAGCGCGGAGTAAAAAAATATATATGAAAGTTGGTACGTTTTAGACTTTTGGGATTCAGGGTTCGGTTCTAATTTAGCCTACTTATGTCAGAGGGCGTTGTTATGACTACTTTTTTTCGGTAAGAGAATCAAAGGGAATAGTTCTTACCCCCAAGGCTTAAAATAATTTTGTACAATATTATCTTTTCGAATTAGGTGAAGAAAAATAAAAATATCCCCTAAATAACAGGTTTGGAAAATTTAAAGCTCCTACATAAATCTAATGCCTAAATGACCATTGGATGTAATTTTGGGTTTTTGCGTTTCTCCGGGGTATATCCCCCCTCTGCATGATGTTTGGTCAACGCGTTTAAAGAAGAGAAAGGTTATACAAGTATTCTTTTTCCTTGCAAGTTAATTCGTACAGTCAAGCGGCAAGGCTGCCTCTAGTAGGTATAGACTCGAAGTATATTATACAGTGTTTTCACTTATGTTACTATACAGATGGAAAACTTTTGTATCATCAGGTTTTCGAAAAAAAATATTCCTAAAAAAACGTTCTGTAAGTACAGAGTGGGTCAAAAAGTAGTTGGTTTTTATAAGCATCCAAATTGGGTAGAGATCAAAAAGGCTTTTTCTTTTAACAGAACTTACAGGCTTTCAAAAAGTAAACAGATATTTTAATTCCCATAAAAAAATATTTAAATAAGTTTTATTTGGGGTAGCTTTATGAAAAATTAAAAAACAAAATAGGATATACGAGGTAGGGCTGCCCGTAGCTAAAAAATATTATAAAATATATTAAAAATTTGTACAATTAAAATACAAAAAAGGTAGTATTAGACTACACTTATAAGTACAGCCAAAGTGAATTGTATAACCTTAATTTTAATTTTCTTTAAAAAAATATTAAACTAAATTTAAATTAGGGTTGGCTTTTTAATTTTTTTTAAAAACTAGAATAACTGGGTAGGTCTCCTTGCAATCAAAAAATATTTTTAAAATTTTTACATACCTTTGGAATAATATAGGCCGGCACTTTGTGACAAACACTGTATGCACTAGTAAGTAAATCCTTTGACAATTCTGTTTCACTTCATTACCACAGTTTGCTTGTTTCACTTTAGTCTTACACTATTTTTACACTTAACTAAGACATATATTTACTATTTTTATACATAAATACACACTATTTTAAGAAACCACCGTTTGATGTTACTAGTTCGAGGTCCAGTACACGAATGACTTAGCAATCATCCGGATTCGTAAATGTGTTTCTTATTTTGATATATACCATTCACTTTTCGGTTGAATCCTAGTAGGCCATTTACATCTTACCAATTACCCCCTGTATAATATTACTTGATGTTACTAGTTTTGGACGTTATTGTTTTTTGGTATAGATATTGCAATTTCTAAAGCATAATTGCCCTAATTATATAATTTGTAACTAATTATTTTAATTTAAAAGGTTAACTGTGATGCCTTTACAAAATGAATGAATTATATACGAGACCCCCCGGTTTATGTTTATTTTTTATGATGAGTCACCTTCTTTTGTGTAATTTTGCTTTTTGTATGTACAGAGAGGCTCGAAAAGTAGTTCGCCTTTTCTTTTTACAGGTCGTACAGGTTTTAAAAAGGTGTACAAGAATACATTATCTTAAAACATATACGGTGTATCAAAAAAGTGTGAAGCAAAAGAAAACAATATACAGTCCATTTAAAAAATGCCGAGCAAAAGATTTTAAATGAACGTTGGTAAGTTTTGATACTTTTGGGTTTTAGGGTTTAGTTCTAATTTGGCATACTTATGTCAAAGGGCGGTGTTATGACTACTTTTTACCCGGTAGGAGAATCAAAGGGAATAGTTCTTATCCCCAAGGCTCAAAATATATTTTTGTAAATATTATCTTTTTAAATTAGGTAGAGGGAAATAAAATATAATCTAAAAAAACATGTTTTCAATATTTAAAGCTCCTACATAAAGCTAATGTCTAAATAACCACTGGATATGGTTTTGGGTTTTCGCTTTTCTCTGGGCTATATACCCCGATCTGCATGATAATTGGTCGACCTCTCCCTGTCGCCCAATCGGCGCGTTTGAGAAAAAAAAAGATTATAATGTGATTGTTCTTTCTTTCTCGAACGTTAATTCGCACTATCAAGCGGCAAGGCTGCCTCTAGTAGGTAAAGGCTTGAGGTATATTATACAGTGTGTACTTAAATTACTTTACGTATGGGAAAGTGAATTGTAAAACATTTATTTTATTTCCCTTTAAAAAATATTTAAATAAGTTTAATTTAGGGTTAGCTTTTTAAAAAAATTTAAAATATGGGATAATCGGGATGGGGCACCCCGTAACCAAGAAATTGTATTAAATATTTTTAAAATTTGTACAATTATAACTCAAGTAAGGTAGTATTAGGCAATACCCATAAGCAACACCCAAGTGAATTATGTAACATTAATTTAAAACTCCTTTAAAAAAATTTAATGAGTTTAATAAGGGGTTGGCTTTTAAAAAAATAAAAAAAGATATGATAATCGGGTAGGTTGCATAATAATCAGAAAATATTTCTAAAATGTGTACATACCTTTGGCTTAATATAGACCGGCAATTTGTGACCGACACTGTATGCACTAGTGTGTTAATCCTATAACAGTTCTGTTTCACTTTACTACTACACTTTGCTTATTTTACTTTAGTCTTACACCATTTTTACACTTAACTAAGACACCTATTCACTATTTTTATACATAATTACACACTATTTTACGAAACCACCCTTAGATGTTACTCGTTCGAGGTCCAGTACACGAATGCCTCAGCAATCATCCAGATTAGTAAATGTTTTCCTTATCTTGATATATACCATTCGCTATTTGGTTGTATTCTAGTGGGCCATTTAAATCTCATCGATTACCCCTGTATAATATCACTGGATGTTGCTAGTTTTTGACGTTTTTTTTTTTTTGGTATAGATGTTGCAATTTCTAAAGCATAATTGCCCTAATTATATAATTTGTTACTAATTATGTTAATTTAAAATGTTTACTGGGATGCCTACACAAAATGAATGGAATATATATGAGACCTCCCGGTTTATGTTTATTTTTTATGATGAGTCACCTTCTTTTGTATAATTTTGCTTATTGTATGTACAGAGTGGCTCAAAAGTAGTTCTCCTTTTTTTTACAGAACTTGTAGGTTTTAAAAAAGTGTACAAGGATACATTACCTTAAAACATATTATAGGGTGTATCAAAAAGTATGAAGCAAGAAAAAACAATATACGGCGGAAGAAAAAAGTGCGGAGCAAAAGATTTTACATGAACGTTGGTAGGTTTTAGACTTCTGGGTTTCAGGGTTAGGTTCTAATTTGGCATACTTATGTCAGAGGGCGTTGTTATGACTACTTTTTACCCGGTAAGAGAATCGAAGGGGATAGTTCTTACCCCCAAGACTTAAAATAATTTAGTACAATATTATCATTTTAAATTAGGTGGAGAAAAATAAGATATAACCTAAATAACAGGTTTGCAAAATTTGAAGCTCCTACATAAAGCTAATGCCTAAATAACCAGTGAGTTATCTCACCGCTCAACCCGAGAATATGCTGACTGTGCAGATCCGATGTCATCTTAGCAAGATATATTATTCATTTTTT
>JAHBCN010013111.1:0-25272 GCA_019359885.1 Listronotus oregonensis
TAATGGTTTTCGTGATTTCTATTTTATTGGTGATTGGCAGCTGTCCGGTAATTTGTTAACTTTTAAATAAATATTTGCTAAAAAATAATAATTTTGTTACATTTTTTTAAACGCATGGGAAAGACGAGTTTCTGTAAGCCTATTTTATGATGTTATTGTGTGGGAGAAAAATTTTATTTTAAAAAGGAAAACGTTTATTTTTTTTTGATAAGGTTAAAAAATTAAAATAAGTTAAGAAAGTTAAAGTTGTTTATCTTTTTAACTTAACTTAATTTTTAATTTATGTGTATAATTAAAACCATTTGATCACATAATGTTTATCTTTTCTTGTGTGATTTTAAAAACTTAATTTAATTTTTCTGCATAACCCTTAACTTTATTTAGCGAATAGCGTCCCTTTAGCTTTTTCCTATTTCCTTTTTTTAAATTATTCAAAAACATTAATTTTTACACCTCCAAAACAATCATTAAAAAAAAATTATTTTAAAGATGAGTGACGATATTATGAGTGATATTTGCTAATTTTGATCAAAAAATAATAAGTAGAAAGAGGGTTATATTTTTAAAAAAAAAAATAAAAAAATTTGATTTGACAATCCCAAACGATCCGCAAAGCGATCCAACTTTGTAATTTTCGTACCGTCACGAAACTATTTTAAGGCCGCATGCGTCTAAAACGCACCAAAAACGGGTTTAAAAACGATTTCGGGAAAAGATACCGGATTTCTTGTTGGGAAAAACCTAACTGAAATCTTAAGCAGGGTTAGCAACCCTGAAGAGTGAGATTATCGTACCAGGGCCGCAAAATTATAGTACATTTGAAAAAATTATAGTAAATAAAAAAAATCGTTTAATTCAATTTTATCGCACTAAATAATGGTGAAATGTTTATAATTTTTTTTATGAAACTGTTAAATTAAAAGTTCAATTTAAAATCAACGGAATAAAACCACACCCAAAATCAGCCTCAAAGGTCCCCAAATCCCCAGTGACCTTTGAGGGTTATTTTGGGGGGGTTGTGGCGTTTTCGGGTTTTGTGTCCTGGAAGACCTTTGATCAGCGTGTTAAGAACTATCACTATGCAAAGTTTGAAAACAATTGGATAAAATTCATTTCCTTTAAAGTGCGTTTATCTCGAGAACGGCTGCTCCTAGAGACTTAAATATAGTATACATTTTTGATGCAGATGGAGTTATAGTAACTTATTTTTTAATAAACAGGTCAATATTCCAAGCCAAAAAAAATTACGACATTTAAAACAAGTGAGGTAGGCCGTAGCTGGCGCCCTCTAGTAGCAACATCAAAAGCGTAGACAAATTTAAATTTCTTGCCTTAGAAAACCCCCAGGTTCCAAATTTTGTACCGCTAGGTCATTTGGTTAAAGAATTATTAAAAAAAAAAGAAAGCAAAATTAAAAGTTTAACACCCTGTATCTTTGTTTTTTTATTAACTTTCGGATAAGGCAAGTTTACGTAAATTGCATTATTTACAAAAAAAAAAATTTATATATATATATATATATATATATATATATATATATATATAATATATAATATATATATATATAATATATATATATATATAATATATATATAAATATATATATATATATATATATATATATATATATAATATATATATATATATATATATATATATATATATATATATATATATATATATATATATATATATATATATATATATATATATATATATATATATATATATATATATATATATGCCGGGTGTTTCTCAAAGGTGGTTCCTCCCTATAACTTTTTTATTTTTTTAAGTGGGAAAATGAAATTTGGCTCATCAATATGTGACCTAAAAATGCATTAAATGACGTGTTTAATTGTTTCTGACGATTTCCGGTTTCACCGGAAATGACCTCAACTTTTGAATTTTAAATGGAACACCCTGTATGACCTATGATAGAAAATAAATAATGACACCCCATATGTCAACTTTAAATATTTTTAAAGAAAAAGGTCAAAAGTTGACATATGGGGTGTCATTGTATTTAGGATGTCTTTTTCTATCGAATAGGTGGTACTATAGATTCAATTTTAAAAAATTAAATATTTTTAAAGAAAAAGGTCAAATTTTTTAAAATTGAATCTAGAGTACCATGACGTCGTTAAAACAACCAATTTTGAGTCAAGGAGGCGTGAAAAAATAGTTTTAATTATCTGACGTATTTTATGTCTCTTCCAGAAAGGTAAAAAATTTCAAAATTTTATTTCTAGACACAACTCATTTTTTTCAAATGGGATGGTGGCTCGTTGGCATATTCAAAAAGTGCATTTTTTTGTGAATAATTTGATACCCCACACTTGATATTTGGTGTTAAATCAACACTAAAAAAGCCAAAAAATAGGCATAGTAGCTGTTATTTTATTATTATTATTATTATTAATTATTATATTTATGGGTATTTAAATCAAAATGCCTTATTAATAAAGACAGCAATAACTTTAAAGAACTAAGTCGCATTTAATTATTAAACAATGTAACAGCATTGTTTACCATTAACGTTTTTGTTTATTTCCAAGCCTACCTGACAAAATTGCCGAAATGCATATGTTTTTTATTCGAATGCCACGGCCCGGATGTTTTATACTTTTATAAGTAACAACTACTATGCCTATTTTTTTGTTTTTTTTTTAGTGATTTAACTTAAAGTATTAAGTGTGGGGTATTAAATTATTCACAAAAAAACGCTCTTTTTAAATATGCCAACCCACTATCGTTCCATTTGAAAAAAATGAGTTATGTCTAGAAATAAAATTTTGAAATCTTTTTACCTTTCTGGAAGAGACATTATTTCTTATTAGTTGCAAAGAAGTAAATAAATTTAGAATCCGATCATTTTCGATTTAAAAAAACACCTGAACAAAAAATGTAGGTATTCCAGTTGTTTATAAAGCAAGTAACCATGGTTTTAACAACCAAAAATGTATTTTATTGGTTTCGAGATTGGTTCAAAAAGTATGTAGCCATGATTTCTACTAGGTACTTTACTCAGACGAAAATGGACAGATTATAATATATTGTAAAAATAGGGTTTTTTAATTAAAATGTTGTTTTTTATTTTGAAAAAATACATATAACAGCAAGAAGATCCCATGCAACAATGGAACTAAAAAAATTGCAGACCTGCGTTAATTATCTCTAAACATGTGAGCATAAAATAACAAAGTATATGGTGTATAAATGGGATTTTACATTTTTTGTCATTCAACTAAATTTAAAGAGAAGAACAGGGTCTATTATAAAACTAAAGAACTTAAATATAAATAGTGTAACTAAGGAACATTTTTTATAAATTTTAAGCTGTCTATTACTGTAAGTAAATAAAATTAATAACAATGCAACTGTTAATAAATTGCAAAATTTTGATGCAGCGTAAATTTTTTCGTTAAATATTTCCCAAAACTGACTACATCGTCAAGGTTAAAGTAAAATACTCTTTTTCTAAAACTAATCAATATTTTTATTTATGTGTCTCCATAGCAACAGTTTACTCTAGAAAACCACATATTAAAATATTTTAATTTTATGTCGCTGTATTACAAATGTAAAAAATTGTTAAAAATAAAAAGAAATGAGTCCCAATTTGGAGAATGAATTGCCTGTGAGCCCGGATATAGAACCCAACAATGAACATATTTATTTGACTCTAACACCATTATCTGATTTAAGTGCCTCTAGCGCATCATCAGAAGGAAACCATTCTGAAACCGAATCAAATCATGAAGAAATTAATTCTGTGTTGGTAACTATTCCTTACTTTGATGACCAGAGGAGTCTTTTGCCACTAGAGCATAATATAAGGGAGCTTCTAGTAAGTAATTAACTTATGTATTATCATTTTAAATTACAACACCTGAAAGTGATGCTATACGTTTTTGTAAGTCATGTTAAAAAATGTTTTTTTTTTTATTACTTTTGTTTTGTACCTTAACAAAAAAATAAAAAATAAAAGTGGTTTTACAATTTTTCTTTTTGGCATAAATACATTTTTTGGCAAAATTATGTATTTGAAATTTGACCAAAAGATTATTGTGAAAAAAACCTGTTATACCTGCTTTGTAGTTTTTTACGTCCGAGTATCTAGATATTTCCGTAAAAAGTAAATGTGGGACTCTTTGTTAATATTGATAAGATGATTTTATATGATTTATATAATTTATAAAATGTTTATTTTATTATAACCTTACCTTAAATTTTACGTTTTTTAATGTTTCTTATAAAATTACCATAGTCTGATTAGAATATAGTATTAGGCCTGAACTGGCAAATAAATTTGACAAAATTATTGAGCAAGACTGCTCTGCAAGCCATTTTGATTGGCCCAGATTAAGAACGCTTGATCCAACGTCGGCGCCGAAGTTGAACTTTAATTATCTCCAACGCCAGGGACAGCGCCAACAGAGGTCGATGCCGTCTAATAAATGATCGACCGTAAAATGAAAAATGAATACTTAAGGTCAATTTATAAACTTGACGTTTCCTTACCGCTGCTGTTGCAGTTTTAATTCGCAAATTAAACTTATAGCATTTATTGTTACCATTTATAAATACCGTCGCCACAATTGTCATATACTTTAGTAGTCGGCAGCGAAACGGCAACTCCAACAAAACTTTAAGTTTATAAATAGGCAAGCCAGACGTATATGAACCGTATAAAATTAATAATTATATTCTTTTCTTGGTAGTATATATGTATATTAAACGAATATGAAACGAATTTCAAACGCCAGCACAGACGCCGGCGCCGGCGCCGTCGTCAAAGCCAGTGACAAATTTATAAATTCACCCCACTATGCTCATGACTATCAAAAAAAAAAAAACTACAACGTTAAAGAAGTTTTATTATTTCATATGTTTAGTCGGCCCTTAAATATGAAAAAACCGCGCAGTGCTACCATTCAAAGAGGTGCATTTTTAAGATAGGGGTGAATTTGTCCACTTTTCAGTTTTTTAATTTTAACTCAAATTTCATGCCTTTTCTGTACATGGACGTTACCACAAAAGAAATTTAAAATAAAATTTTCAATGAAAGGGATGCTTTATTAAAGCAAAAAATTTTTTTTTTTGACAAAAGTATATTCAAATAATAAAGCAAAATAACGATAAAATGCATTTTTTCAAAAAGTTTTACCCCATAACTTTTTTCCACGTGAATTTTGGTATAGGTGTATTGCTTTACAGAAAAAAAACTGTTATCCTGTTTTTTAAAACAGTTGTTGGTAAAAATCTTTAGGTTTTGTAGTAACCGAGATTTGAATTTTCAAAGTTGACTACTCTTATCCCATTTTTTTTCCAATTTTAAATGTTTTTCATAAACTTTGTCCTACAACTTTTTTCCCTCTAAATTTGGGTATATGTATATCATATGGCGTGGCGAGCTGGTTCCGGCACTGTCCATTGGACTTTTTTATAGCTCATCACCTCACAGAAGGCAATGGCAAACCACTGTGTAGTATTTCTGCCTAATAAACCCTCTCACATGTGGTTAGGAAGACACGTTAAGCCGGTGGTCCCACATATCTGTGTAAATTGGTACGCAACACAGATATGTGCGAGAGGGCGCCTACGCTCTGCATAGTGTATGGCACATTAAGAAGATATCATATGGCACAAAAAAACTTATTTTACTATTTGTTTATGAACATTATGATATCATTATTTTATAATAAACTTAAACAGAATTGAAAAACAGAAATTAAATTAAATTCTTTTATATAAAAAACTCTTATTAATAATTTGTTTTGCTGATTGGGACTGTTTATACATATATACCTATTTAAATATTAAATTTTTAAAAAGATTGTTAATATCACTATCAAATTCTTCGTTAGCATTTTCTTGAACATCTTCTAATAATTTGGTTATATTATAATACATCATCGTTACAATTGACGTTCATACATTTTTCAGAACGTGGAGCAATTTAATCCTAGCTTGCAGCAATCATAGTTTTCTTTAAATTCCTTAGCACATCCACAGGCTATTTTGTCAGCAAATCTTAAGGTGCAGAGGGCTTACTAGTGAAAATTGGTATTACTGCTTGTTTCAAAGTTTTTCAACCCTAGTTGAGAGTAGCCAAGTTGGAAATGTCATATCTCGGTTAGTATTAATTCTACGTACTTAACCAAGCACCATTTTAAAATTCGTAAAATGAGGTTTCTTTTTCATGCTATATGGTTTATACTACAATTGACAGGGAAAAACTTGTAGGCAAAAGTCGGGGAAAATATTTAAAATTAGAAAAAAAACAATGTGAGAAGCTAACTTTGAAACATCATAGCTCAGTTACTACAAAATCCTTAAGACTTTTACCAAAAACAGTTTTAAAGAACATGCTAATGAATTTTTTATGAAGAAATAGTTATGGAGCACAATTTAAAAAATAAAAAAATGCATTTTTTCCTATTTTGCTTCGTTTTTTGCACTTATTTTGGTCCATTTTTTTTTGGCTTCAGAAGGTGACACTGTGATAGGAAATTTCATGCCGAACGACTTTTCTCTGAACATATTTGTACAAAAAGTTCATAGAATTTGAGTTAAGATTAAAAACTGAAAAGTTCATAGATTCACCCCTACTTTGAAAATGTACCCCTTTAAATGGTAGGACGGTTTATTTATATTTTAGGGTCAATTGAACGTATAAAACAACAAAACCCTTTTAACGTCGTGACGGCGTGACTTAACTTCGCGGATCTCACGGAAAACGGTATTTCGACGTGGCAAAGGCCGTTGGAATATATATAGCTCTCCAGCCCCGGGAATCGAGCCCGGGTTGCTTGCGTGCTGTGCGGGCCACTTTTGTGAGTTAAGCAATATGTATGGTATTAATAGGTTCAGGCAAGACCACACATTAAAAAAACTATTAATGTTTATTTTCTTTATTTTCTCATATTTTAGGTAAAAGTTTCAAATACTGAAAACCTAGAAACTGTCACGCAGCTAAAGTTAAGAGTCATTGCTAGGGATATAGCTCTTCAGCAACTGAGTATTTATTTACCAGCTTTAAGAGAACTTACTTTAGATGGAAGCGTTGTTTCCTCTTTGAGAGATTTAGGACATGGGTTGAAAAATCTAAAGATCTTGAGAGTAAATCGGTGCCAGCTGCCTTGCATTGACGGAGTATTTGGGTAAATCTTGAACGCATCTTTTACTTAACATTTTTTAACAAATTTTTGCTTATTATTATCACTCACCCCAATGTAGCATATTTAAACATTTACTTACAATTTTTTATTAGTTAATAAAATATTTATTAAAAATAAGCCAAAAAATAAATATTAACAATTACATTGCCCCGCAAAAAAAGGTGAAGGTTCGAAAGACTTGACCATGATATCTTTTTTTTTTGGGGATTGCTAATGCCGAATCCGGGGTCAGTTTGACCCCATTAGGTCATAATCACGGGATATTTTAAGGTCTCGGTCGAATCTGTCCAAATTAAAATTTTGCAGATTTGACCACGGATTCGTACTCAGAGACCTCAAAGACATACATGTATACTCTTTAAATTTAATTTCTGATAATTTTGCAGATTTGACCTTAAAGTGTCTTTGACCTTGACCTGATGGAGTCAAACAGAGCCCGTATTCGGAATTACCGACCTCAAAAACATTAGGATACCATGGTCAAGTCTTTTGGAACCTTCAATTTTTTTTATTAAGCTGCGTAATTTTGCAGATTTGACCTTGAAATGCCCTTGACCCTGATCTAAACCTTCAAAATTTTTCGATGAAGTCGTAATGGTATGGGTTTTTTTGCATTCCGTAGACCAGCGTGTCATAAAACAAACAAGACGTTAAAAGAAAAATTATTTGGCTTTTCTCCAGAATAAAGATTTGTATATATTATTTTTAAAAAATTATACTTTTTTTTAGAAATTATTATGGAGAGCTAGTCTGCTCCCGCTATAATAGTAACAAAAATATGAAAAGACATAAAAATGTTTAATTCTTTATAAAATTGAATTGTTTTAAGTACTATAATAAAATAATTATTTTTATGAAATTATATAAAAATGGAAAATAAACTTACTTGAAAACATTATTAACAATATTTAAAAAAATATGTATTAAAAAATAAATAATACTTTTAGCCATATAGATAGGTTTTTTTATAGTTTATTTTGATTTCTGGGAGTATCAAATTAAAAGAAACATTATTTGGCTTTTCTCCAGAATAAAGATATTTATATATTATTTTTAAAAAAAATTATACTTTTTTTAGAGATTATTATGGAGAGCTAGTCTGCTCCAATAAATATTAAAGGTACCTACACGTGTACCTTTACCAGTAACTATTTTTAAAAAAAGTCATGTCAGAAGTCAATGTCAGTTAACAAAACACAATTTTTTAGTTTCTTATCTGTTTTAAGTAATATAATCAAATAATTTATGTGCTACATCCGTCCGTCAATAACCAATAAATTTGAAATAACATATGTATCTTATAACGGGTTGCCAATGTTTTCAAGTAAGTTTATTTTCCATTTTTATATAATTTCATAAAAATAATTATTTTATTATAGTACTTAAAACAATTCAATTTTATAAAAAATTAAACATTTTTATGTCTTTTCATATTTTTGTTACTATTATAGCGGGACAGAACTGCTCTCCATAATAATCTCTAAAAAAGTATGATTTTCACAAATAATGTATAAATATCTTTATTTTGGAGAAAAGCCAAATAATTTTTTCTTTTAGTTGATTGATACCTAGAAAACAAAATAAACTATAAAAACAAGACGTTAGTTTGAAAACTTCTTACTGTCTTCTTTTCACTAAAGAGTATTGAAAATTAGAACAACACGACAATTTTATGTCTAGGGGATACTTATATAACAAATATTTGTAGTCTTCATGATTAAACTTCTTTGGAGGGTGAGCATTATTCTATAAATTTTTACTGAAAGGGGACCGAAAGCAGTATTATTTTAAAAATTTTATAAATTATTATTTTTTAAAAATGTGTTAGTTGACTCCCAATTGTATTAAATATTTTAAGGTTAACATCGGGGTTAAACGACAAATGCTGCAACATGTTAAGGGTGATCAAATCGTTTTTATTTTCATAAGAAGTAAATACTTTAGTAGCCTCAAAAGCAATTTAGGTATATACAAATTTTGTAATTTAGATTTTATTTAAGAATTTAAATTTATTTTTAAGATTGGAGGATCTGGAGGAGCTATATGCGGCTGACAATTGTGTACCGGACCTATCACCGTGTGCTTTCTTAAGTAATATAAAGATTGTTGACGTCAGAAGGTAAAATACTTAACCTTTAATACTATGTAATTCTTAAAGACATTTTCTAGTTTCTAGTTAATCCTACAAGATAATAAGGGGCACGATAACTTTGAAGAAAAGGAAACAAAAATAAAATAATACTATTTTTATGCTTTTGAAAACTAAGCCAGTACAATTTAATAAGTTGCAAACATTTTTTATTTCATAGAGAAGGTAGCCACATATACAGTAAAGCGCACCGTACTGCGAACATAGGAGGCTCCTGGACAATTTTGGATGTACCCAATTCTAAAATACCAATAATAATTTTGTGGCTTGCATCTCAACTTCCGTCTCGTTTTCTCACGTGGCGCATTTTTGGTTAGGACTGGTGGGGAGTGCGGTGATAAATCCGGAATAATTTATCTGCCCAGTTTAGTTGTGTAGTACGTTTTTATTTTCAGTAAGTGGATGCAGTGTTTATAGGCAAGTAGCAGGAGCTAGCTAGCGTCAACCGACTTCGATCTGATTTCTTATCAGTCATAAATTTAAAATTAGTTGCTTACGAGACCGCAACGTTTGCTGCTTAAAAACCAAACAGTTTTTCCTAATAAAATAAAATAATTAATGGAATGTAGAAGATATTTTTAAGAAAATAATTTTGTGCATTCATAGAATAAAAAAGAAAAACTTTTCAAGTTATCAAAGATGATCAAATAAACCACCTTCTTGAGCCCAATAACCAAGATTGTCATAAAAACGCCCTCGACATGTTAGAATGTTAGGGTATAATCCTAAATTCCCAATTAATTTGTAATTGCAATTCTTGTAGATTATTAGCCCTATTCTCCTGGAAACCATAAATTTATGATTTTACGTGACCTCAGAGAAAAAAATCGTTGGGTGAGACCATAAAGTGAAAATGTCGATTCATCAGTAAAAACAATGTTTCTTATAAAATTTTCATTGTTATTTTCATTTCCATTACAGTTTCAAAAATTGCCTTCGTCTAAAATGATCATCAGGGAAAATTTCATTGGTTTTTTTCTTTGGATCGGTATCAATTTTTTCAGCACTCTTTCCACTGATCTTCTGCTCAAATTAATCTATTGTATTAATGGAAACTGTAGGATTTTAATAACCTTGCCACTGCCATAATTTCTTTCATTTTCCTTTGTTGTTTTTTCTGAGGCACTATCATGTTTATGTTTTCTTGGAGTTAAACAACCAAATGTCAGAAAGTTTTTAATGACTCGGTAAATAGTGGAAATCGTGGGAGTCGGCCTGGTTAGAAATAAATTATTAAATATCAGTTCGTAAACATCCATTATTAATAACTATTATTAAAAAACTTTTGGTCGCAAATAATCGACACAGTACAACTATTGCTGTCGAGCGTTCGATACTAAAGAACTATTTCAGAAATAAACGTATTGAATTGTTTGCTGGAAAATTATTGATCGATAAGCAATGCGTGCGGCGTTTTTAGGTACATCCAAAATCGTCTAGGATCGTCCTATGTTCGCAGTGGTCTGCGCTTTACTGTATATGGTGTATATATTCATATTTAAACTAACAAAAAACCAGTCATAAATCTCCGGTAGCAAAAAAACCCATAAAATATCCTAAGTAAACAATCCGTACAGATCTCATAAAACCCTTTTTTGAGAATGTTCAAAAACCATTCTTTATGTTGAGATAAGTTATTCAAAAAATTACCTGAATATAGACATTTTTCTAAAACAAAGCAATTTTTCGCACTAAACTATTTTGTTAAAAGGTTATCAATACGGGAAGATTTGTGTTTATAGATTTTTTAATATTTGGAACAAATTAGTAATACTGGGTGGGGAGATCAGCAGTGACTTGGAGAAGTATGTAGATTGGCTCTATTTAAATAAACTTAAAATCAATATTGATAAAACTAAATGTATGATATTTAAACAAAAAAATAAAATTGTAAAAGATATTGAAATTAAAATTAATGATATGAAAATAGAGCAAGTTTCGAAAATTAAATATTTGTTTACAGTTTAATTATTGATGAAAAATTAAATTGGGCTGAACACGTATATTATGTAATTAATAAAATTATACCCATGTTATCTGCTGTGTATAAGTGTAGAGACTACTTAACTTATAAAACAAGATTAATCAATGATATACAATGCCTTTTTTCTATCTCACCTTCGTTATTTGCTTCTCATTTGGGGTACATGTGGTAAGATATACTTCAAAAAAATTCAAGTGCTTCAAAATAAAGTACTAAAAGCATTGTATAAATATAACAGACTAACTAATACCGATACACTGTACAATGAACTAAAATTTCATAGAATAGATACACTTCTAAAAATCGAACAATGTAAGCTTGTTTATAGAATTATTCATCAACACCAAAAAAGCAACTCTTACATAATACTATCAAATGAGATCCATAACTATAATACTAGAATTGTAAATGACATCTACAGAATTCAACGAACAAACATTGGTGTTAGTAATCCTATAACCCAGGCATCTATTGAATTTAACAGGTTACCTGTCAGTATTAAAAATATCACTATGTATAGACTATTTCTAAATAACCTTAAAAGGTTCTATGGTTCTTAAATATTGTTGCACATTCAAGTTAGCACTGTATATGCAAAGTATTCCGGAGGCCAGTTCTTTTAAGTACTGTTTAGGGAATTAATTTGTATGTGTTGTATTTTGAATGATATTTTAATATATTTTGTTTCAAAAAAAAATAAAAATAATTATTTTAACCTGGACAAAAATTTTCGAACGTACTTTCGGCGGTATTGAAAGTTTAGTCAAAGTAGCGGTCTACTTTGGTTTAGATGTGTAAATAAAGACGCGTGTCAGCTAGCGAAAATTTTATGACTGGTCTTTTCTTGGTTTAAATATGAATAGATAAACTATACCTTAGTCATGACAACAAATGCTCGAAATATTGTACTTTGTTTTGTATGTGTCGCACTCACATGGCGTAATTGTTCATTTCATGAACTGAATGTCCAGTTCCTGAAGTGGAACCAGATAGTGTAATAATATTTTATTTCACCATCTGGACAAAATTTTTGTCCAGTTCATGAAATGAAAATACCATTTTTCCACTTGGTAAAACAAGACGGTATTACAGCAACTGGACAGAAAAATCACCCAGTTCCTGTACTGTAATATGTGGCATTTATCTATTTACTATAATAAAATGCAATGACCCAACATTTTTGGTTAGTTGTGGTTAGTTTTAATGTTTAATGTTGATCAAGAAGCATATAAAAATTACTTTGATATTAAACATTTTTGTTTTAGTAGTTCAATATAATGTTCATGCCATTCAAAACAGCGACGACTGATTGTTTCACTTAGTGGATAAATGCTAAGTATACAGTACAGGAACTGGATGATTTTTGTGACCAGATGGTGTAATATAGTCTCGCTTCTCTAAGTGGAAAAATTACATATCCATTTCATGAACTAGACATAAAAATTGTCCAGATAGTGAAATAAAATATTATTACACTATCTGGTTCCACTTCACGAACTGGACATCCAGTTCACGAAATGAACAACTACGCCAAGTGGGTGCGACATATACACGTTGTTCTTAACCTACTCAGTTTCAGCATATTAAACTTATTTTTTCTCGTTGCAACATAGTATATGTCATTTGAAAACTCTGGATTTCAGTCCTTTTAAGTGTAATTAACCTAATTCTTTTCAAATCACCTATTTAGTCAGAAATAGTTTTTTTTTATCTTGGGACAGTCCACGAAGGCTGATGCCTAAGTACTAACGTAACGTGGGTGTGTTCAGTGTGGTGAGAGGGAGTTTGTTAACACGGGACTTAAATTTTTGGAGATTGGGAGGAGAAGGAAAAACTTCCGCGGGCAGCAGGTTCCATAGTCTTGACACTCTAGGGATGAAGGAATGAAGAAAGCGGGAAGTTCGGGGCCTCTCTAACTGAACTGTAAAAGGATGCATAAAAGTTGCACTACGTGTTGCTCTGTTGGGAGCTGCCAGAGAAGGAATTATACTGGCCAACTCCTCTGAGCAGAAGCCGTGAAAATATCTATAGAAGAGCGACAGATCCCCTACAGCTCGACGGTGGGCAAGAAGAGAAAGCCTTTCTGTGAGCGTTGGATCATTAATAAGACGAACAGCTCTTCTTTGAATGGAGTCCAGAATGCTAAGTGTTGTAGGGGACGCCATTCCCCAGACATGAGAACAATATTCTAAAGAGGGTCTGATTTGGGATACAGACAGAATGTACAGATTGGAAGAAGAGAAATATTTTTTGGCTCGGAAGAGAAATCCAATCTTTTTGAAGCTGCCGAAGCTATGGATAAAATGTGTTTGTGCCAGTTGAGGTTATTCTCAAAAGTAACGCCGACAAGATTAAACGACTCTTTGTTTTGCAGAACTTGGCCGCTCATATGTATGGGATGAGCATTTGCTTACTTTTTGACTTCATGACTGTGTTTTCGAGGCATTAAACTGAACAAGATTTTTGGCGCCCCAATCCAAGATAAGTTTGAGGTCTTGTGAAAGAGATATCTGCATTGACCTGCGCTTTTCGAAATCAGGATTACACGGTGGCTTAATAAATTGAATACTAGAGTGGAGGGTACTATTGTCAGCAAAACTATGAATGGGATTGATTGTGGAACAGAGAAGATCGTTAATGTGTAGAAGAAACACCGTGGGTGCCAGCACTGAGCCCTGGGGCACCCCAGCATTAATTTGGTAGAAGCTGGAGGAATGACCATCTACACTAACTGATACACGTCGATTAGAAAGGAAACTGGAAAGCCAAGAGCAAAGCTTAGGTGGAAAACCGTAAGAAGGAAGTTTGTTAAGAAGCCCATCATGCCAGACCTGATCGAAAGCTTTGGATATGTCAAGAGCAACGATCTGGGATTCACCAAGAAACTCAAGGGACTTGCTCCAGTTGTGTGAGACAAAGAAAAGAAGATCAGCTGTGGATCTACTGTGACGGAATCCATATTGTCTATCATGTAAGATCTTATGTTTTTCTAGATACTTTAAGATTTGGGAATTAATGAATTTTTCCATTACTTTGCAAACAACTGAAAGAAGAGATATAGGTCTATAGTTGGAAGGGAGACTTTTGGATTCTTTTTTGGGGACAGGTTGCACACGTGCAGCTTTCCAACTCTCCGGGAAAATGCCCGTGTAGTAAGAGATTCGAAAGAGGCGAGTTAAGATGGATGCAAGCTCGGGAACACATTTTTTTAATCCGATTGCTGGTATGCCATCCAGCCCAGACGATTTTTTAGTATTAAGAGCAGAAAGAATACGCTTGATCTGTAGTTAATGAACAAAAATACTTTATGGCCTATTTACTAATATAAACAAGAACTGTAAATTAAAAACTGAAAAAATATGTCCATTTTTAATTACCAAAATATTGAAATCTGTTTTTCTTTATTTATGCAAAATATACCAATCTTTTTTAACAACTGCGACAAACACTGAAACGGGGGTTAAAAAATATTAAAACATGTAATAGGTCGACTATGTCTGTTGACAGATTGGCAAGCTTGGCTCTTTTCAATATTTAAAAGACTATGCACATAATCTTGATTTGAAGTCGGTAGATAAATATAAAACAATAAAAAGCAAAAAAATTATATTGTAAAACTGTAAATACCAAAAATACTTATGAAAGATAAAAGTCCTATCCAAAATCTGTTTTAAAGTATTGAGATCTAAAATTAGACCAAGTTCTTTTTTAACTTGGCAAGTTTTTTACTGATCTGTCTGTATTAACAAATATTCTTTTTTTATTAATAGGGACAGATATTACCTTACCTGTTGACCTCCTCTTACGGAGCAGCCTGACTTCAGGCTAGAAGGGGTATTGGCCCAGAATACTGATCCATACAGAAGCGACACGAAGCGTCGGCACCTTTGATCTCCGCGGGTCAGATTTCGTAACCTTCGAAACATACAGTTACACTAAAAGAAAATTAACAAATAGCATATTAAAAAATATTTTGATGTACACAATGAAAAATCATTTTAAGAATTTTAAGTAGGGCTTTTAGTAAATATTGCTTGTTTGGAGACTGGCTTACTTTCACGATAATGTGAGTCTCTATATTGTTTCCTGAATTTTTTGTTTGCTAAAATGATTGAAGTTATAAATTTAACTTCTAAATTCGTTGAAACAATGTTTTTAAATATGGGATAATAATTAAAATCAATGGTGCGGATTCGTTTTAACTAAAATTGCCCAACAGGAAAATGGTAGAGGTTGGATTTTTAAATTTCTTTTATGTCAATTGTCCTAAGTAGATAAATTGAAACTTGTACAGAATCGTATGCATCCTTTTATTTTTAAATATAGGCAATGGCAGGGTTTTCGGGGTTAGGAACACGTTTTCATTAGTTTATTTATTTCGACATATGCAATATGAACAACGACTTAAGAATCTTATTTGCATGTCATCATTTTATATTCATATATTTATTCTTTCAGCATATATGATATACTGTTGAAGTTACGATTGCGTTGACCAGAAATACTTTTCCTATTAAATTTTGCTGGTCAAGTAAATAGTCTAAAAATACTGCATTAATTGTTTAATTATTGTTATATTTTTATGTATTACTCTAAGTATTTAAAGAAAATAAAATAATGATTAAAAATTTAACAATTAATTATATATATTGTAGCTTATTAATATCAAGGCAAATATTTTTTTTTATATACTTACAAACCTATTTAAAAAAAAGTAGAACTAAAAATATCTAACAAATAACTAATAAAAAACATAAAACAGAAAAACTAGAATAATACACGATATCTAGTAAAGTGTGGACTTGTTAAAAATACTATCATACCTAAAAACTATGTGGATTATACAATGGATAAAAATCCTCAGGAAAAACCTATAAAAGGAACAAGTGGACCAGAATGGATGTTGCATATGACCGACTTCTGTTTCTGGTTTGGCAGTCTCGTCGAGGCAACTTTACAGAATGATTATAATATGTTATTAATCTGTAAACTTTGGCGTTGAGGAATATAAATAAAAACTAGAAACACATTTTTTTTCACACACACACACACAAATTTTTTCATAAATTTAGAGACGTATAATATATTTGTGGGAGTTCTCCAAGTAACAATTATACCCAAGACTTATTAATAAAGCAATATTCTTGACAAAATGGTGGCTCTTAATATTTTGATAAAATTTAATGGATTACGTTGTTGCAATTTACTGAAAACTTTTCTTTAAAATGCGACTTAGGTCAGTAATTAAAATTTTTGTCCTAGAATAATTTAAAATTTTCAAAAGAAAACAGTCTTATAAGATGGCACCAAGTTTCTATATTAAAAATCATACTTGGTTGTAGCTTATAATTTACTTTTTATGATAAAGTGCCAACCAGACACATTTCTTGATAATTTAAGAAGTTTTATTTTTTGTTTTATCAAAATTTTTGTAGCTCTTTAAAATATTATTAATTTTCGTTTAAAATTTGGTTATTTAAATCCTAAAAACTATCTAAGTTGAAAAATCTTCTTTTTTAAGGAGTCAATGCTTGGGGAAAAATTACAATTTTAAACATATTTTTTAGTAAACATCAATTATCAATTCTTTTTTTTTAGCTTCCTGTTAGCACCATAAAAAGGGCAATTTAAAATATAAACCCAAAAATGTACATACATATTTGTATATTAATACATAATTATTATAAATATAAAATAAAATACATTTTAAAAAAGCAGTCGAGTTCTCTTCGTTCCCTGTAAATCCTTAATTCTTCTGATAAAAACTGCTTCTTGCTTTACTTGGAACATCCATGGTATGTTGGTGCTAAAAAAAATCTAGTTACTCTCAGGGAAAATGATTTAAAAAAAAAAAACAAATTATAATGTGTTATTAAAAACAATATTTAGCATATTTTTTACATTTTTATGATACATCTCATAAATTTTTAGAGATATTTCAAAAACATTCTATTTGAAATTTGTGCATGGTGTTTTATAATTGATATCTATAAAATGATTACAATAAATCTATTGGGTTTCATTATTTTATGAGTTGTAAATACTACTGTGAATGATCTTTCTGGAGCTTCAGACAGTTTTTTCAAAAGTACTGGAGTCTTTTTATGCATATTTTATTTGCTTTTGAAGACAAAAAAGCCTATTCTTCAAACTAAGAAATTCTTAGTAAACTTTTTAACAGCATTTGTTTGCAAAATTCCTTAAAACAATTCTGACAAATACCAGAATACTCTTTACATTTTTTATTTTAAGCAAAAATTTTAATACAATATTTGTCACATACCAAAATTAATTTTATTTAGGGTACCACTTACATGCATCCTTTCACAGTGCAACTAAAGAAATGGTTAAAAATAGGCCCAAAGCAATAATACCAAGCCAAAGCTATAGCAATTTGAATGGTTTCAATAAATTTATTACAAGTAATAAGCTAGACTTTTTATTTAATTGGCACTTTTTATATCAGTTACATTTATTACAATGCTCTAAGATGATATGACAAATATGACCATTTAACATCGCATTTAGTTAACTTAATTAAGGATATTAAACCCATATTATTATTTTCTCACATACTATATATGACTCGTACTACATACTCCGATACATACTGGAAGAAAGTTGTTTTACCTCTGTAACCAAATTTGGCTAGATATTTTTCCATTCTATCCATAGAATAGTTGAAAACTTCTAAAAAGTTTTGGCAGCTTGAAATTAAGAGATAAAATTAAACTTTTGTCAGAGTTTTTTTTCAAGCAATGTATCAAGTATGTTTTAGACAAGACAAACAATTTAAAAATATGGTCATTCATACTTTCGATTGGATTGAAGTTGTCTGTCCCATGATCACAAAAATCTTAGCAAGTGGCTTCAGATTTGTATATTTCATCAGCAGATCTTTTCGGCAAATGGCTAAACAAAGTTGTGACAGGTTGGGAAATAAATTTCACTACCTTAAGCACCTTTATTTATGTACTTATTTATCTTCAGTGTTTGTTTACATATTTTATGGTATTTATGTAAAATTGCAGGCCCCTTGTCAAACAAGTCTTCTTTTTGCAAACCTTTGCCCAAATTACACATCTAAAACAAAATCATTGGTCCCTTGAAGTTGAACTTAATTACTAATCATACTAATCAAACTTGTAGTTTTTAATAAATTTAAGAGTATTTAATACATTTTATTAAATAATTTTTACATTTAAAAATTCTACCTATAATTAAAAAGGAGTTCAAAAGACGTACAAGTTAATAATTTATATTGCTATTTCAATTTAGTATTGGTACATACCTAGATTCATGTTTTGGAAAAGCAAAATGGATATTTCTTGATCCGCACGAGAATTACACAGAGTATATCCACTGCTTTTATTAGTCATTATTTATGTGGGTATTAGTTTTTATTTATCAAAAACTTAAAACACAATAAAATTAAGTTGGTCGTCGAATGTAAACAATTATTTTGCTTTGTCAGTAAGAACTGTCAATTGGACTTTAAACATATTCGGTAATGGACGACGTAGAATATGCAACCATAATTACTAAACCATCAAAATTCGTCCGTGTCGCTTCTGTATGGATCAGTATTCTGGGGTATTGGTTTGTTTGACGAATGAGCGAGCGCGTAGACCAAAGAAGTAAATGTGCAGAACAACCGTCACTAAACCGCTTGGGACGTAGTGCAAACATTACTGGGCTAGTTTCGTCTTTATTTAGACTCATCAGACGTTGAGTTAACCACGTGACTAGACCGAAAGAGCACTATTCTCGTGCTTAACTATCACCACTTGCAATTTGACAGCTGTGAAGCAACTGCTGTCACGACTCGTTGGGGCTGCGCAAATCTGCAGCTCACCAACGCTTAGGTTGATTGCTGACAAATAGAAGTATGTCGTCACGGGTTGATACAACCCGTCCGAAGAGTTCAGAAGAACGAGACAATTACCAGTATCTACAACTTACTCATTCAGCTAAGCGAAAGCCAGCTAAAGCGATACCCCCTGTATAAAGTCAACTCAAATTTTTTTATTCTACAATACAGCACTAACATACTACTATTTTTTTTCTTCAAGTTTATAAATAAGACCTTTGGAAATATTTTAATTAAAAATTTGACAATTTATCAAAATTTTAATTTATAAAATTGAAGAAAAAAAGTTGTATATTAGTACTGTCAGGTAAAATAAAACAATTAGAATTGACATTACACAGAGAGTATAAAAAAATACATTTTTTTTTAAATTAATTATAGCCTTGACCATAATTTGATATTTGATTAAAAATAGTTTTTATCCGGTTTGGCTGATGCATGGGTAAAGGTCGCCTTTAATTCAGATCCCGTACTATAACCAAAGGTATTATTCACTTTTAAAACGATATAAACAGTTTCTTCAGAAAATGAAACCGAAATTATTGTTCTCTTAGGAATGCAATAAAACATTTTGGATCACTAAGCTTCCTTAATCTCTGTGCCGACCTGACCCATTTACTTCTAGAAGGAAACGATGCTGCAGATAAATTTTCTGGATATAGACAGGTCGTGAAAAGGATATTGCCGAATTTAAGTTTGCTAGACAATTTGCCCTTGGAACGAGACGGTAAGTGGGTTAATGGGTTAATCTTTAAGAGGTAACAGGTGGGAAATATATGTTTTTCTTTCTAATTTTCTCTTCAAGGTTTTGTGATTATTGCAGTTTACTAAGCAGCTTTATTAGAAGTAAAGTGGGACTAGAATTTATACTCCATTTTTATGGAAGGTAAAAGAATAATAATAAGCAATTCAGCTACAAATCTAAAAGACAAGCTCGTTACTTTATAGACATTTACCTTATAATTCCGGAAATAGAACTTTTACAGTATAGTCCAATCATTGGAGATTTTTTTTTTTAAATAAATGTTGACAGTTATTGTAGATTAGTATAATCAAAAATCCAAACAATTTTTGTTCAGGTAATTTTCTTAAACAATAATTATAAAAAAACTTTTTGTTTTTTTTAGTAACAAAAAGATGGTCATATCACCTTACTCATAAAAGATCGTTTGTAGAAAATTCAAAAACCTACAAAATGGTTCTCGAAAAATCCCGACTTGACCATTTTTCACCGAGAAAAGCCGGAAAAACGCTTAAAACAGACTTTTTCAAAAATTCGTTTTTTTGGTTAATTTTTAATATTTAGTGCTGATTTTTTGGAAAATGGTAGTCAATAACATATACTTTGAGCTGCCGAAAGATGAAAATTGTGGCATTAATAGTTTTTATTCAATTGCACTATAAACAAATTAGGCCCGTATCTTGCAAGTGCCGTAAATATTAGGCAAAATGGTCCGATTTGGATTTTTAAAACGGCTTTTTAAAGTTTAAATTAAAAGCTACAAATTGTACATTTCACATTTTCATAAAAGTTTGGAAAACATTGGTAAAAATGCTTGTGAACCTTGCGCGTCTAGGGAAAATTCCGTCGAGCGCCCGATGCACGCAGCCCGTCTCTCGCTTCTCTTTCGCTGCTGGGTGCCCCCTTCAAGCATTTTTAACAATAAGGATTTTTTCGCGACTTACCGTTTTTAACTACTGGTTGATAGCAGTTATTTCCCCCACCATTCTAACCGTGCTTAACCAGCCTATCCCCGCAAAAACGAAACGGTTGACGTATATAACGCGTGTGTCAACTTACATGCTAATTATTTAATACACTTTTAAGTTTAAGTCCAAATGTAAGATCTTTGAAGAGTTAAGAAATAAGTCGAAAAATAAGATATAAACCAAATTTTTCATTCAATAAGATATTAGATATTTCTAAGTCAACTGTAACAAGTTAATATTTTCTTCTATGATTTAAATATAATTGGGCTTATTCATCCATTTGGGAATTAATTTAGAAATCGAAAAATCTGCAATCCAAATAGTTGTTAAACCATAGCAAAAAAAATTACAGAACCAAAACAATAGAAAAGGCGCGAATCCTCCATTATTTAAATTTGACACTTGACATAACCATTATTAACGCTCCTCTCGACTAGTGGCGATAGCGGTGGATACTGGGTACAAAATAATGACGTATATACTGACGTCATTACGCCTTCCCCTACGTTACCGCTTCTCGCCAAAACAAATCGGTATGTTAACTGTCCTAACAATTTTCAACGCGGTTTGTCGCCAAAATTTGATGAATGTTTTCCAAACTTATATGAAAATGGGAGATATACAATTTGTAGCTTTTAATCTCAACTTTAAAAAGCCATTTTAAAAATTCAAATCGGACCATTTGCCATTCACGACACTTGCAAGATAAGGGCCTAATTTGTTTATAGTGCGATTGACTAAGAACTATTAATGCGACAATTTTCATCTTTCGGTAGCTCAAAGTATATGTTATTGACTATCATTTTCCAAAAAATCATCCCTTAATATTAAAAATTAACGGAGATAGGAATTTTAGAAAAAAGGTCTGTTTTAAGCGTTTTTCCGGCTTTTCTTGGTGAAAAATGGTCGAATCGGGATTTTTTAGAAACCATTTTGTAGGTTTTTAAATTCTCTACAAAAGGTCTTTAATGAGTAAAGAGATATAGTCTGTACTTTTTGTTATATTTAAAAAAAAAATCTAAAAAAGGTCCTTTTTTTTAATAATTATTGTTTAAAAAAAATACCTAAAAAAATTGGTTGGATTTTTGATTTAAGTAATCTACAGGTTATTCCGGAAGTCATGGCGCAGTCAGATATCTGTTAACATTAATTACTAAAAAGTGACCTTTGATTTTGCTATAATGATTGGAGTAGTATAAGTGAGATGTTTATGGACGAGGCGATGAAGGAGCCAAGTCTGAAATTTCAAAACGAATACTGTAGAGGTTTTTTTGGACAAATATTGTACAATATTTTATTTCATACTGTATTGTCGAAATTGATGTATTGAAATAATAACGTATTTTTAACCTGGCCCTGGCTTCGTATATCTACAAAATAATTATTAATTGTCTGCTTCGGAAAGGGATTTTAAGATTTTTGTTGACTGGTGGAAACTTTGTCAGTACTGACATAAAATTGATTTATCCAGGAAACGCAACTGTCCTGTTTTTATTTACTGTCAAGGTGAAAAGTAAAGCAGTTGAAAATTGGTGTCATTTCACGCTCATTTTTGGTAAAATTGACAAAAAGAAGGAAAATGGTAAAAATCTGTGCAATTGTCTCGAAAGTTGCCTCCCCTCCGATTTTGACCAAATTTGGTATAAGGGTTTTTTTTGGAACGCTGATTACAAATCTAAAAAAAAAAATTCGGCAACGTTTCGTTTTCGAGATATTCATCAGCGAAGTTGAAAATCAAACTAGCATCATTTTCACGATATTCCCCTTCTTTTTGTACACAATTCTTGATTTTTACACTAAAGTGGCACATAATATTTTATAAATACAATACCATTTAAAACCTTGTATTTTTATTTATTTTCCCCTTTTTCCATTTAATTACAAACTTTCAAGTCCAAAGGCAGCCGCCATATTTGCTTATAAAAACTCTAGTGTATACATGGTTGCGGCCACGTGTGAAAGAGAAGGTTTGCAATTAAATGGAAAAAAGGTGTGAAATAAATACAAAAACACGTTTTAAAAAGATGTTTGTGAAATATTGTGTGCCAATTTAGTGTAAAAATCAAGAATTCTGTGTAAAAAGAAGGAGGAATAGTGTAAATAAGGTTAGTTTGATTTTCAACTTTAATGATGAATAACTCGAAAACGAAACGTTGCCGAAAAAATATTTTTTCAGATTCGTAATCAGCGCCCCAAAAAACCTCCGTATACCAAATTTGGTCAAAATCGGAGATGAGGCAACTTTCGAAACAATTACCAAATCTGTTTCCTAATGAAATTTTGCAAAAATTAAATTAGGCTACAGGGCAGCTAGTACAAAAAAAAATCAACAGAACGGTATGAGAAATAATTTTTGTCATTTTCTCAATGGAAATGTAAGAATAAAGTAGATTTAGTAAACGAAGACGTAATTATGGCTTATCTTTATGACCTTGTAGGTAAAAAAGTCCGAATTTAAATGAGAATTTAGTAGTTGTCAGATTTGACTCATTATTAACTTTTATTTTTACCCATATAATTAACGTTAACATTATCGACTCTAAAATTTTAAAAATTTCAGTTAAAACCAAATTAGGGAAAAATATTACTTGAATGAATATCTGAATAATATTAATTTATGGCTGTTATGAGCACGGGATTTTTTTTCAAATAAAAATTTCACTATATGATTATTTTAAACATTTATGGTAATTAAATTACTTTTAGCGTTTAGAAAAAAACCATTAAAGATCGTTTTGTCATATTCCAGAAACACTAACCACATCTATTGAAGACATGTTTATTGAGGACCTTGAAGAAGATGTTGTGGGGACTCCAGAAACAGAGGTAATTGTATTTTATTGCAACACAATAATATATTCAATTTTTTTTTCTTAAGCTCTTTTTTAATATAAATCTTATGGAAGTGTTCTACATTACTGTGACAAATTCATTTATTATTAAATATTTTTTACTTGACAGAATGGACCGCTTTAAACCAGGTCCTAGGTTATAGATTCAGATAAGCAAGTAGATTTGAACCCTTTGAACTTGCAGGCTGCCTGAAAAAAAAAACTTAAAAACCCTTCAAAATAAAAAAAGAACTTTTTAGAATAAGATTGATAAGTCGGTTATTGTCTTATAGATATAAAATAAACTTTAGAATGCGTTAAAAATTTGTCAATTATTAAAAGTACAATTTATTAACTTTTACTAAAAAAAAGTAAATTCTGAGCACTTTTTGTTTTGAATTTATGACCATATGTTTATAAAAACATGCCACAATGTGTCATTTGTAAAATTACATTATAAATTTATTAAAAAATTCCAAGTTCATCAAATTTCTAAGTTTTAATTCTAAATTGTTTTTACCCTTGGAACCACCCTTTTCAACCCTCAAGTACGTCCGAGGGCCGAAAAAAATTCAAAATGAATTGATCCAACTCTCGCATCGGTTTAAATTTTTATACCATTGTCTTAAAGTCATAAAAAAATTTTTTTGGCGGTGCTACCCTTGGAACCCCCCCTTTTCAACCCTCAAGTACGTCCGAGGGCCGAAAAAAATTCAAAATGAATTGATCCAACTCTCGCATCGGTCTTAAATTTTTATACCATTGTCTTAAAGTCATAAAAATTTTTTTGGCGGTGCTACCCTTGGAACCCCCCTTTTTAACCCTCAAGTACTTAGGGCCGAAAAAATTCAAAATAAATTGATCCAACTCTCGATTGGTCTTAAATTTTTATACATTGTTTAAAAAAAATTTTTTTGATGTCACCCTTGGACACCCCCTTTTCAACCCTCAAGTACGTCCCAGGGCCGAAAAAATTCAAAATGAATTGATCCAACTCTCGCCATCGGTCCCCTTTTTAAAATTTTATACCATTGTCTTAAAGTCATAAAAAATTTTTTTGCGGTGGGTAAACTTTGAAATTTTAAATCGTATCTGAGGTGAAAAAAAATTAAAAAATTTTTAATTGATATCTCTGATCGGTAACCATTTTTAATCATTAAAAATTTCGTCAAAAACCAAAAACCCTTTTCCAACCCTCAAATTCCCAGGGCGAAATTTTAAATTTAATTGATCCAATTGATAAAAAAGGCCAAAAGGATATTCTTATAAGTCGGGTTTTAAAACAAAAAATTTTTTGGCTGCACCCCTTGGCCTTTTCAACTCCTTATCGCCCGGGAAAAAAAAATTCCAAAAAAAATAATTATCCAAATGGAGCTCTTTTTTTTAAAATTTTTATACCGATCTCTTAAAGTCATTTTAAAAAAAATTTTTGGGGGTTTTATTTAACCCCTTTTTTAAATTAAAACGCCCGGGAAATTAATGGAATTGAAACTTTGTATTGGGTTTAAAAATTTTTTAGACGTTTTAAAAAATTTTCCGGTGTT
>JAHBCN010013112.1:0-25380 GCA_019359885.1 Listronotus oregonensis
TTAAGCTCTATGTCTTGTTTTTTTTCCAATACCCTGAAAATCCATCCAAAGGTGCTACCTTGTACAATACTACAATTCTCTGGATTTAATGATGAGATTTGCATTATTACCTCTTTTAAAATATAACTTTATCCCCATATGTGAATCAAAATGCTTATTTTTTTTAATGTTACCAATATTGGGCCCAAAATATCGAGTTAAAATATTTTTCCCAAAGACTTAAAATTTCAGAACCCAAAAAATGCCAAAAATTTTTTTTCAAATTTCATACTTTTTAAAAAAAATAAATTTGGAAAAAAGATTTCTGTAGCCATTTTTAAAATTAATCGTATCATGCCACGTTGTTGGACCCAAAAAATCTAATTTTTGATGACTTTTGAAAAATTGGCTCAATTTAAATATATCTCTAAACATAATTTTCTCCATTTAATAGGAAACCTTTTTTTAATTTATGCATTTTATATATAAAAATTAGGTAAACGTCAGTCAAATTTATTTTACGAAACCCTGTATTTAAATACATATAAAAAACAGGTTTGGTACTTATCTAAGAGTTTACAAGTTTGAATTCTTGGGTTTAAAACCAAATTTCAAGTTAAAATAAGAGACTTGGCCAAAAAAAATATTCAAAAAATTGATAAATAAAGCCGGGCTATTGTAAAAATATAAGGAAATGAAAATGGGTCAATTTTTTGCTTTGGTTATAATTTGCATTTTTGGGAAAAAAAATTAAAAAAAAAATTTTCAAAAAAATTTTTACTTGGGTAATAAAATTAATTTAAAAAAAAAAAAAAAATTTATGGTAAGAATAATTAAAAAAGTTATTGATTAAAACGTTGTGTTACGAAATAACTATCTAATACATTTTCGAATGAAAAAGCGTATCTTCACACTTATATTTTTAATCAAATTTTAATTACATATTTTTACCTGATAAGCAAAGAAAATTCAACAAAATCATTTTTACAGTTTTTTATTACTGATATAATATAACGATTTTTTTTTAAATTTCAAGTACAACAGACTGATTAACGATATGCTAGCCATCTACAACACTGCCTCAATATGCAGCTTCAACGACCATTTCCATTGTGGCCTAAGACTTCAACCAGATTTAAACAAAATAATGGGAAAAAGTCGTAATTGGGATGAGCTGCAACATGTGTGGACTGAATGGAGAAGACAAACAGGGCAAAAAGTAAAAGATTTGTACGAGCAAATGATTCATTTGTCTAATACTGCAGCACGTTTAAACAGTAAGTTAAAGCAAAGATAATACTACTACGGATAAGATGAACCATTCAATGCTATATTTTTGATACCCCTAATGGACTTTGGCTAACGCGAGCCGATGTCCATCGAGAGATTTTCGCGCTATCCTTGAACGAAAGTTAAACAGTGTTGCCGGCAGGCCTTACAAATTGACGGATGAAACGCGACTAGAAAACACAATCCGTTTAGCCCCCGCTTTCGCTACTTCGTTTCCGAATAAGGTACAAGCGACAGACTTGGCAATGTCGCACGGTTTTGTTTCGCGGGGGCAGGGGTTACCGACTTAATTTTATTCGCATTTACGGAAGCATTGATATCTTCGAACTGATTCAAAACGCCCCATTTAAATGAACCATCTATTCGTAGTAGTATTATCTTTGGTTAAAGTTAAGGTATTATGTAAAAAAATGACTTGGCATCGTAAATATGAAAATTTAAAAAGTAATGTTGACTTATTTGTTTTGGTTTTTTAATTTTTTATTAGTTTAAAGTATTCTTAACAATAAAGTAATTTTCAAAATGGATACTGAATAGAAATGAAGCATATTTTAGAAAATATGTTTTTGCAGGTAATATATAATTTTAAATCTAAAATGTTTAAATATAACAAACTTATTTAAAATTAAATAAACATTTAAAAAAATAGTAAGAAAAAATAACTTCCTTCTAGCTATGTAATATTGAAAATATGTAATATTGGAACTTAGGTCCTCTTCAGTCTTGTTTTTGTATCTACTGAGTTGCTTCTCTCACAATCCTAAGCATTTTTATTTTCATCAAAGAAGGTCTATAAAATAATACTTATTTTAATTAATACAAGTGTTACAAAAAGATCTACTTTTAATGCGTAAGTGATTCTTAGCAAAATAACAATTTAATATAATGAGGGAGTAATAGTAGCTATACCCATTCCGTAACATTAACATATATAACATAATATAGGGATATAGATGTACTTACTCCTAGCAATAAAAACCATATAAAAAAACATGGTATTTCTTAATGTAAGAAACAAAAACTACAAAGAGTAAGCTGATTATAAAAACAGCTTTTAATAGAAATAATTAATCCCATTCTTCAAAAAAATATTAATGCCAAAACGTTTGCAGAAGTATTTAAAATAAATATACTGGTGCATATTTACTTTTGAAGCATCCTAAATGCACGGGATAACCATGAATATAAACTTAATCTGTATTAAGCTCTAAAATAAAATTATTTTGAAAGAAAATAATTTATTCTTTTAATTTACGAGCATTATTTAATTCTGTGTCATTTTCTAAACTTTAATGAACAATGTTTTTTAGAAACTAAATACTTTGGTCAATATTTTTTATTTGTTTTAGATTTTACCAACACTGCGGAATACTGGTCATTTCCCTTTGAATCACCAGCCTTAGAAATAGATTTAGAAGATGCGTGGGAGGACATCAAACCTCTTTACGAACTCTTACATGCTTACGTCAGAAGGCGGTTAAGAGAATACTATGGTCCCGAACGGATTAATAGACAAGCACCATTACCTAGTCACATTTTAGGTAAGTAAACGTATTTATACCTTTAATTGTCATAGAATTATTAATAGAAAAAAAATGTTGTATTTAATATTAAAATAGCTTTATTAAAGAGAGGTTTCAAGCCAACTTTAACGCAAATTAAATCTTGCTTTAACAATTTATACCTACAAATGCACTTCCTGTTAAACGATGATATAGTTTTTTTGCGCCCTTAAGTTCTTGACAAGTAGTTTTATGTTTTGAGTCACAATACCTATATTTCCACCCTTTTAGCGCAAAAGTTTCGTCTGAATGACAATACCCAGACGTTAATGGGGGTAGTTTAAAGATTAATGATTTGTATGATGTCTGTGGTGGCACTATCACGTTGTAGTAATGTGAAAAGCAATATATGTATGTTTTGTTACTTGGACATCTTTTTTGAAACTGGAAAAAATGGGTTAGGCATCTAAAAACTGGGCACTTACGGTAGCTAGTACAAGCCGTCGTGAGCTGTTTTAAAAATAAAAGAAAGCTTAAAACTACTCTTCTATGTAAAACGGTTTTATAATCTGAATTTTTTTAGGAGTCTTTTATTTTCACTAATACTAAATGCTAAAATTTAACAAAATGCTGACTTTTTGTGTTTTGAAATTTAATGTTTTTAATGTAATTTTTTTATATTTAAAATTGCAAATTTCTTGTATAAAGTAAAACTTTTGTTTATATTAAAAATTAATACAAAATTATTTTTATTGAAACGTATCAACTAAGACGCTTTTAAAAACGCTTTTTAATTAAGAAAGCGGTTATTTGTGACGAACTCCTTTTTTTAATTATAATTAATCATTTATTAAGAATTTTCTAAACTGTACTTTGTGATTTTATGGGAAAAATTACACAAGACAACTATTTTTACTTTTTTTTAATATAAAGAAATCCACAAATATGACCCTGTTTAGTCCCTGTTTGGTTTCCCTGTACGTTTCAACAAATCAAAAAATGTGTTTCTTTAGTTAAGATAATACAGTATTTAATTCCTATACACATATTATTGCCAATATAATAAATAATTTATCAATTCTTTTAAAGGAAATATGTGGGGACAAACTTGGTCAAATATTTTTGATATTACACAGCCATATCCAGGCCAGCATTTCTTGGACGTCACTCCAGAAATGGTTAGACAGGTGAGAAATTGAAAGCAACTTTTTTAAATTAATAAAAAATATTTTAAAAATAACGCATAAAATTGAAAGGCAGGTTATTTTATAATTTTTGTTTTATCTGTTCCTCAGGGTTTTACTCCAATTGATCTATTCCGTCTCTCCGAAGACTTCTTTGTATCTCTAAATATGAGTGCCATGCCGTTAGATTTTTGGCAAGGATCAATCTTTGAAGAACCAGTGGATAGAGTTGTTTTATGTACACCATCAGCTTGGGATTTTTGCAATAGACGAGATTTTAGGTTAGTATAAACTAGCTTCTAGAGGACCGGCTAGAACTTTTTTTGGGGGCCTGAAACTCTTGACTCCCCGATCATCTCTGCTTCCCAACCCAAGCAGCGAAATTTATGTGAGGTATACGCAGACCAGCGAGTACTTATGAGAGATCCAAAACCCAAGCTTTCAAAATCACATGCCTTACACACGAACTATAGTCATTGCACAGCAGGCACACAAATTATATTTACATTACAAGTTAACACAACAGTCCAGTCTTTGCTATTTAAGAGCCAACACGTCAATTTTTTCTGTAAGTAAGTATAGTCTGTCTCAAAGTATACCGTGTTAGGTCTTGCCTTCATTTATGGATTATACCTACCGACAGCAATAAAACTGCGGATCGGTAGGTATTAAAGGACAGAACATTAGGGACGGACTTTAATAATATAAAGATTTATAATTTATTGTTTATTTAGGTAAGTATAATCTTAAAATTACATTAAGAAATTAAATATATGCAAAGTTTTAGTAAATTTATAACTGCATTATCTATACATAATTACATTTTTAATCTAAATATCTAAATGTAATTCTGTTTCACTATCAGAGTCATCATTGAGATTAATTACAATAGGATTTATGTTGTTTTGGATAGAAATGTAAGAGTCCTCAATTTTTATAATGTGCTGTAGTGAATTTTTCCACCTCTCAACTGGTATGTTAGTAATTACATTTTTTATCAAATTTATAACAATGGGGTTAAACATACAGTGATACGTAGGAAACCGTAAGACAGTATGCCCAGCCTGTTCAGCCAAATTATCACATACATATTGTTTTTTAATTGCATCTGAATTTAGGACTTCCAAAAGATGCGTTTTTTTGTAACTGAATTCAAAATAAATATCATTTTCTAACAAATATTCCTGGATTTTAGTTTTTGAACTTGATGAAGCTGGTGCTTTGTGTAGCAGACGGCTGTGGTAGCTTGCGTTATCCATGACAATATCACTGTTGTTTGGAATATTTTTTAAAAGATAATTTTAAAACCAGTTTTCAAAAAGTTCTGCACTTGTAGCCTCATGATAATTCAAGCTAGAATCCTTAATATTCTTTGCAGACAACAGCAAGCAGTTTGGGACAAATCCCTCTTCTGAACCAGCGTGTATTATGGTAATGCGTTTTCCTTTATTTGAAGGTGCTTTCGTCTGACAGTTTTGACTGGAATCAACCCATCCTTTGGATACTGTGTCGTGTGTACGGAACCATGTTCATCAAGGTAAATTATGGATCTGTTTTCAACGTATATCTTTTAATTTTAAAGGTAAATTAAATCTCCAAGTGCGTAATCTGTGCGATTTCATTACTACTTGTCTTTTGTCTATTTTGCGGTATTTAAATCCCATTTTACAAACAACTCTATGGAGGGTGGCACGGCTAATATTTATATGGGTTTCGTCTTCGTCTAGCTTCTTTTTCAGTTTATCCAAGGTAGGAATAACTCCGCTTTCATAAAGACAATATATTTTCCTTCTTATTAGGTCCTGATCACTATTGTCTATACGGTGAGATTGAAAATCACTACGTTTTTTTCTTTTGTTCAATTCTTCACTAATAATAATATCCCTTATCGATGATATTGGAGTTTTGTAAGTAGACAGATTTCTTTTAATGCGTCTTGTTTAATTAGACCTCTACTGATTAAAGTTTCATACACATTTTTCACAACCTGTTTTGCATCTAATGACAAATGATTTCGACGCGACATAGTTATATTCTCGTAAAACAACTTTTTCGAAACGCACAGTAAAAACGGTTATTCAACACTGCCACTAAAATATTAGCCAAAATATTTATATGCCTAATGGTTAATACTCAAGAAATACCTGGCCCACCCTGCCCTTATGAACAAGTGGGTTTACCCAATAACAATAGGTAATAAAATCGTTAAATGTTTATTGGGGTATGGTCCGTCAAAAGCCATAACGATATACTTTGAGACAGACTATACATATCACGGTACATAAGGTATGAAGTTTTGGAAGGCTGTGATTTGGACTACTCTCCTGCGCTGCGTGCTGTGCAACGAACGTGGATACTGAGATATCAGTTTTGAACGGTTTTTTTCTTTGGAAGCCAGCTTTCAGACTAGCCGGACTGGATAGTCGATTTCCAAATATATAGAGCTGGTTTATATCGCATTCGACTGTGTTTCCCATAGTTTACTTATAGATAAACTAAAAAAAAATAATTTTGATAAAGGAAGTGTACAGCTGTTAAACTCGTACCTTTCTGACAGATCACAGTTTGTCTTTAGAATAAATAAAAAATCAGACGTAAAAAAAATCAGCTGCGGGGTACCTCAGGGGTCGGTGCTTGGTCCCATCCTGTTTTTGATTTACATTAATGATATTGGTTTGATGCCGGGTGCCGATCCAGTTCTTTTCGCGGATGACACCACCTTAGTAGTAAAAGATAAGACCAGCGAAGGTCTAGGCGTAACAGTGAAACAAGCTGAAGAAAGTGCCTATCGATGGTTTGCGGAACACGGGTTAAAGTTAAATGAGAATATAACCAATTTATTGTATTTTAGTCACAAAGAGCTCCATCTTAAGCAAAATTCCTTGAAGTTATTGGGTTTCTATCTTGACCAAACTTTTTCTTGGGAGCATCGTATTGAATGCCTCTCAAATAAACTAGCAAAAAACATCTTTGTTATAAGATCACTAAAATGTGAAATGCCTAGGACAACATTATAATTAGCATATCTTTTACTTTTCGTGTCACATTGTAAGTATGGTCTTATTGGGTGCGGGCAATAATTTTTGATAGAGGTTATAGAGACCATATTTTTGATATATTTAAAATAAATGGTTTGTTGACTTTGCCTTCAATGTATATCTATACTTGTTTAGATGAATTCTTGTTTAAAGGCCAGAGAAAGTTAAAAGCTTCAAACTAAATTATTGTAATATGATTTGACCATTAGTAACTATTTAAAAAATATATACAACTATTAACATTTACATTTAAGTGGTTATTTTCTTTAAAGGTGTTCATAAACCATTAAAACCTAATTTATATACATTATTTTCAGAATTAAAATGTGTTCCAATGTAAATATGAAAGACTTGATTACCGCCCACCACGAAATGGCTCACATTCACTATTTTATGGCCTACAAAAATCAGCCGAAGGTGTTCAGAGATGGAGCTAACCCAGGTATAGATTAATTATGATTTAAATATTTAAGATGGAGTTAATCCACAAAGATTAATTATGATTTAAATACTAGAAATGTTTTTTTTATATGAGGGTGATAAGAAATTTTCTTGCTTCGACCAAATTTAAGAGGCTATCAGCAAAGTATACGTTTAAAGGCACACAATATACTAAATAAATATTTAAACAAATAATTCTAAATCACATGCATTTTTCATATGCTTTAAAATTGTAAAAAATATTGAGCTGTTTTATAATTTGTTGCAAAACCGCAATTAACATCGACTTAAAAATGGGCTGCTGCAATTAAACTCGTTTGTCGTTAACGACTCATTAATAACGAATTTTTATGAACATTTTTAAGCAGCTTTGGAAAGTTTTAACAGACCAATTTTGTCTGATGATTTAATACCATGGATGAAACTTAGACTTACCATTTTACTCCTGTGTCTAAACAGCAGTCCAAATAAACTGCTCAACAAAAAGATCGTACCATTCAATTTTAGACCCATTTTCAAACTGCTGTAACTTTTTAAAAAATTAACTTTTTTGAATATCTAAAACGAAGTTTAAAACCGCGTTTCTTCTACTTTAAGCTGTATTGCATTTAGTTTTAGTAAGATGAATATTATCATGATGTACAGGGTGATCAATAGAGTGCTGCAAAAAAACAAAAAATCGAGTGTGTCCCATTTCAGTGGTATTTTTTTGGTCGTTATAATATGGGTTGTTACCAAGGTCATATCAATATCTCTAGACGTTTATGTCAGTTTTTGAATTGAGGACCTCTGGCTTGCGATACACTTCTAAACGTCAAATTTTGGTAATCAATTTTTAAAAAGCTATAACTGTAAAATGAATTGACGGTTTTCAACGAGTGTTTCATATTTGAAAAGCTCATTTTATGTAGATTTTTTATGTCTTAAGCACTTTTCAATAGGTTATAGTTTTATGATTATACGGGGCCAACAAATAACAAAAACGTAGCTGATTTAAAAATCCTAAATATAGGGTAAATAATTAAACGCCAAAGGGACCATATGTCTGTGTTTTATTTTAAAAATGGCCAAGTTGAAGTTTGTGTCAATATCTCGAAACGATTTCTACCGTTAATCGATTTATGCTGTTTAAGTGCCTGTAAACTTATTCAGCAAAAATGCGTCCTTTTTATGGTATTAAGTCTAAATGGTAGTAATTCCAACAACGTCTTAAAGTTTTTAAGATTTTTAAACATAAATTAGGGTATTTGGTGGTGTACACCATGATATACGGAGTGATCTACAAAGTGCCTTCAAATTTATTATGGTATCCCTAAATACCGCAACATTAGGTACAGAACGGCCTTGTTTGCGCAACATATTTTAGATTAAAATTGTTAGGCTTGAAACTCTTTTTAGTACATTTCGGTGTCCAAAAACGTACCGCACTATATTTTTTTGTTGATTTTAGCTTAGTTTCGCCATTTTCAAAGAGTCAAACTACTTGAAAAAAAAAAAAATGTTTACTTGATACATTGAATTTATCTATAGCAGCGATACGTTTCTATAGCAGCATAATGTCATTGTCATAAAAAAGTTTGTAAGTCAAACAAAACTTTTTGTCTTCTGTCGAGGTAATTTTACTCTTTACAAGTGGTAAAACTAAGCGAAAATAAACTACGAAATATAGTTATAATTTTTTGAAAGCACTTTGTTGATCACTCCATATATCATGGTGTACAACACCAAATACCCTAATTTATGTTTAAAAATGTTTAAAACTTTAAGACGTTGTTGGAATTCCTACTATTCAGACCTAATAATAACGACGCATTTTTGCTGAATAAGTTTACAGGCACTTTAACAGCATAAACCGATTAATGGTAGAAATCGTTTCGAGATATTGACACAAACTTTAACTTGGCGTTCAATAATTTACCCTATATTTAGGATTTCTAAATCAGCTACTTTTTGCTATTTGTTGGCCCTGTATACTAACCTATCGAAAAGTGCTTAGGACATAAAAAATCTACATGAAATTAGCTTTCCGAATATGAAACACTCGTTGAAATCCGTCAATCCATTTTCCAGTTATAGCTTTTTAAAGAATTAATTAACAAAATTTGACGTGTAGAAGTGTATCGCAAGCCAGAGGTCCTCAATTCAAAAACTGGCATAAACGTCTAGAGATATTGATATGACCTTGGTAACGACCCTGATTATAAGACCAAAAAAATTACCACTGAAATAGGACACAATCGAATTTTTTGTTTTTTTGCAGCACTCTATTGATCACCCTGTACATCATGATAATATTCATCTTACTAAATGCAATCAATACAGCTTAAAGTAGAAGAAACGCAGTTTTAAAATTTGTTTTAGATATTCAAAAAGTTAATTTTTAAAAAAATTACAGCAGTTTGAAAATGGGTCTAAAAATGAATGGTACGATCTTTTTGTTGAGCAGTTTAGTTCACAAAATCCGAATGTCGTTTACCCAAAAATACAAAGTCCGTTCCTTCAGCAGGTAAAGCTATGTCATCTATTTTTTTGGGTGGTAAAGAAATTTTTACTTATTAATAACTACAGGGTGGCCATATATTTGTTAACATTTAAAGGAATTATAAAAAGTAAACCATATGAGTTATTGCAGAGACTTATTTATTTACAACCTAGCCAATAGACGGATTTTTTTAAAGATAGTATCATCTAAAAGTCCACCGTCTCTTCTAACGAGCAAGTAAATTTTCGATGACTCTTCGGCAAAGAGACATTTTCATCTCTTGTCTAATCTTTGTCTAATCTTTAAATAGCCCCATTAAAAAGAAATGTTCTGGCGTCAAATCGGGACTCCTATGTGGTCACGAATATCACCCAATGATATGGAAATTGATGCCCACACGGTTAACTTGGGCGAATCAAGAGGCCTTTCATGTTTAGCTAGCAAACTAGATACCTCCCCGCGACTGATCCTGTACATGGGTTTCACGGTTTCAAAAGATCGATTTTTTATTGTCTCAATAATTTCTACAACATCTCTAGAACATTGTCCCAAATTTCCAGGTCGATTCGAGTAATAGTTTCGGAGATACAGCCTTGGGAAGTTGCGCCCTCAAGGCCAAGTAGGCTCAGCGCGCCGCAGATATATCGGTGCAGTTGCTCATCTATTGTACTTCAGATGGTGGTTTGAGGTTATAAGTGTCTGTTGTAAATTTTACTTCAAAATTCTAAAAGTTTCTAGAACTTAGTTAGCGGACGGTACTTGTGAAATTTTTCCAGTTTTATTGTCACTTAAAACTATAAACGCGTTTTTCCCGAAACTGTGTTTTAAAGTCGGTTGTCAAAATTTCTCGAGAACTACTCAACCGATTTTAATTATTTATGTTTGTATTAAATTGCGACATTTTACGTAATACTAAGTCACATTTCGAAACTCCTGTTTACATCACCCAGTATGTTTATAGTGTAGATCGGTGAAAAAAAATCTTTTTGCAACAGCGGTTTCAGTATGATTGGAAAAAAGATAAATAAAACCGCATTAATTTTTTAATAACTGACTTTAAATGTATTATAATAGTTACGCCATACTTTCGATGTATAATACTGCTAATTATTAATAAATCGTGCACACTGTAGGCTGACATAATAAAACTCTGTACACGATAAAAAAGTACTTTGTATGGAATATATATTATTTTTACATAAAAAATGCCTAATTTTATCAGTCTGGGGTAACAGAGAGTATTTTGTAATAAATAAAATAAATATTTTTAAGAATTTTTGGATTTATTTTATGGCATCACCCTGTATAGCTACAAGATTGGTGCGATGAAAAAAATGCTTATTTTGACCTCCAAAAAAATAAAAAAATGTCAAAAGAATTGCTCTCAAATACATAAGAAGTGTGCCATGCCCTTTACAAAATAAGGTACTACATATAACTTTATATAACCCATTATTTTTAGCTTTTCACGAAGCCATAGGAGAGGCAATAGGTTTATCCATAGGCACTCCCAAACATCTCCAAGCTTTGGGACTAGTACCAATTTCCGTGGAAGACACGGCAATCGATATAAACTATCTGTATCAAATGGCTTTAGAAAAAATAGCATTTCTTCCATTTGCATACGTAATGGACAAATGGAGGTACGATATCTTCAATGGAAAGATTGGCAAAGAGGAGTACAATTGTCACTGGCATATTTTGAGGTAAACAAATATAAGGGTTTAAAAATTTTAAAACTTTACAGAAAAAAATTGTAAATATAATATGATCGTAATAGTATATTTCATTACCAGTACGGAAATGACGATTTTTCCGTGCGCGCGTGACAAATTCTCGTGTTCGGGAAGTCATGCAAGAACGAAAAAATCCATTTCTGGACGTGTAATGAACGATATTTTTTTTATCTAGTACCTGAAAACAAATAAACAAAAAATATCGAAAAAATGATTTAAGAAAATTGCGATTATTTATTTTTATTTTTAAAACAGTAAAACAAATTAACAAAAAAAAATTACAACTAATTAAATCTAAGAAAATTAATTTTGGACGGAACCGTTATGATTAATGGTTATATTTATTGTACAATTCGTATTATTGTTGAAGCTCAATCCCTTTTGTATTTCTTTTGTTGAACTAAAGATGTTGAAGCAGTGTTCGTGTATGTTTTGGTTCTCTTGATTGACTGTTACAGATTTTGAGTTTCAAGTTACAAGGCCTAAACAACTTTTTGGGATACTTCAATTTTTCTTTGTATGGACTCCTCTATATATCCTTCTGCTACATTGGAAGAAAGCCATCCTCCGTGTCTTTTAAAGTGAGCAAATCACCGCCGCTTTCTACAACATGGTGCCGAAGAACGTCCTTAGCCCATGTCCGGATATATTCTTCGTGATTTTTAGTTTTAAGTATTTTGCAACAAGTTTTGGAATACCACTGATAGTATGGCACCCAACATGTTGAGCGTAACATCTTTGGTTTCGGTATGCAACAAATAATCTTCTACTCTCCATATTTTTAGGGCGGAGATCTGCGTATTTACGGTAAAGTGTACAGGGATTGAATTTGCAATTTTCATTGGTAATGGTAAAACTTCTAGACCTGTGAGTTTTTCCATCTCGTAAGAACACGACAAGGAAACGCCCATTATCTTCACATCGTCAAACTCACGTATTAAATCATCTCTGCGGCATGCGCCGAAGATGCCAAACACTAAAATTACTTTTGCTAGTAGATATTGTCCATCTGAAGCTTCACATAAAAATTTGGTTACTTGTTCTGATTAAGAACCTTGGATTTCTTTGGTACATATCCTACAGCTTGTCGTTTTAAAAAAGCGAAAGTTTTTGGATATTGGTTGTGAGTATTTTCTTTTATTGCCAAACAACTCTTTAACATGGAGAATCGACTCCATAAGGTGGATGACTTCATAGATTTGGCTTTTTCAGAAAATAAACTAAGAGAATATCGTCACTCACAATTTTGATTCTTTTCTGAGTCCGCCATTCGGTAAAAATGTGATATTCATGTTCATATCTCAACCTGGATTTCACTGGTAATAAATCTGCACTCACTTTTGCCGCTTGTTGTAATATAATATCGGGAATATCCGGATTTTATTCCAAATCTGAATTCATTTTTTGAAAATGGCTAAATTTCACTGACAGAAAATAAATGTCATTAATAAATAAATTTGTTATAATTCCTGGATGGATTTTGAAAGCGACGAAAGGACGGAAAATTCCGCGCTTTCTAAATGTCTTTACTGTATTTTATACAGTTAAAGATTTTTCAGGTAATATAATAAAAGATTTTCTGTTACAAGGATTAATTTCCTTTTTTTCTTCAATATATTTTGATTTTATTAGGGCCAAAGAATGGACATAATTTCTGGCAAAAATACAAATTTAGTGGCATTACTGATAAATTTTTGATATGAAAACAGGCGCCATCGAATTTTTCTAGAATTTTTTACCTAGTTTGATGAAACGTACATAAAATCTGCTTTCTATGTTTAACTTGCTGGTTGCATCATTTTTAAGTTAAAAAATTAAATAAAATTGCTTTATTTAGAGCTTAGAAGGACCACGTAAGGAATCATAGATAATCCATTGGTAATATTTAAAAGAAGGTACAGTTCGAGGCAAAGACGGGCAGAAGCATGTCTGTTAAGTGGAGGAGACCATTTAAAAAAAAATTAAAAACAACTTATTGCCATCGAAGTTTAATTTAAAAAAAATATAGATATTTAAAAAATTTCTAGATAAAAAAATTATCATTACTTAAATTTAAATCAAAAACTGTGCCTCTGAGACATTATTTCTAGGAACGGTACTTGAAACAATAAAGAAATTTAACTTAAATAAATACATACCAATTTTAAAATACTATCTCTAGTACTTTTTGCGATATTAAGACAAAAATCATCATTTATTCGTAACTATTAACCTTTTTTTTTAATAATCTAAAATAGGGAGCTTTAAACTTTTTAGTCTAAGAACCACACTGCCTGCATGACTTAAGGACCAAGATCTACCATCGCTTATACCAACATACTATAGGTTTGAACAACGTGAAAATTTTCGTTCCGGGAGTAGCCGGCGCCAGTGTGAATATATACTGTTCATTGTTCAGCAATTTTTTGAAAAAAATATTTATTTCTACATTAACAGTAACCGTTAACTTGTTAAAAAAATAGTTAATTCTACATTTTACATTAAATTTTGGTAAAAAATTTACCTAATTGTATTTTTGATAATAAAACTGAAATACGTAACTATTTACTGAAAACACACTGATTTTTACTTTGCACTTAATTTGCTAATACAGATGCAGATCATTACTGATCTAGTTATTTCTAACATAATAAAACCTATTACCAACCAAGTAGTGAAAGGTCTAATACAAAAAAAATAAAAAACGTCTTTGTCTTAATTGTGGGTCACGTTTTTCAGTTCTAAATTATGCAGTTGCAAACAACATGAATATTTTTTAAAATCCTTTTAAAACCAATATAGAAACTGTTGCCCGAAAACTTCAAATATAAAGGAATGATTTGCAGTGTAGTGCTACTTAAGAAAAGGATCTAGGTAAACTCAACGCAAAATTTTATAAAAGATCTGATAGTCCATTCACTGGGGTTTTGCCTTTGAATTTTTATAACTAAATCAATTTATTTGAAATTTTGTGTGTTGATAATTAAGTACTTCAGGAACAAAAGTCACATAGTGCCGGTATGCGCTGCCACCCCTGGGGCGGTTGTCACCCTTTCTAGAGGTAGTAATTTTTTTACTCAAAATAACTTTGGAATACTATAGAAGGATACATTGTACGCGAAAGAGAATAATAAAGTGTGGAAGGTGCGACACTCTAGGCCGACGTTACACCTACACTATACAGACAGGGGCACCCTACTAGGTATATAGCAATGGACCGGACGAATTTGCGATTACCCTCTAAGCACTGCAGCCGAGGTTCGCGCGACCAACCGGTGCGCTTTCGTTCAATCCTCAGTAACTTTGTAACCACGGACGGGTTGGGATGTACTGCCGTATTTCATGTTTTTCATAATTATTTACGCATGTAGGAGATAAAATTCGCTATTGCTTATCAGAGTTTTTTTGAATCAGAACAATAATAAAATTATTGTTTTGATTCTAAGAAAAAAACATGTTATTCTAAAATCCCAACTAGAACTAAAAAAATATTCTACCTAAAAAATTAAGTAAAAACAAAAAATCTAAATAAATTAATTAATGAAGCAAGTATTCAAACAATCCACTGCCTTTTGCTAAACAATGTCCTAAGCGATCATTGAAACTCCTTCGAACATTGTTTAACATCACAGGTGTAATGTTTGAAAAACATTGCGAATTTTTACACGCAATTCATCAAGATTCATAGCGCGATTATCCCGAAAACCATAAATTGTGGATTTTGCATAACCCCAAAGAAAATAATTGTTAGGAGCAGATCATAAGAGCGAGCGGGCCACGGTATTGTAGCTCTCAATCCAGCAATAAGACGGTTTAGAAAAGTATTATTTAAATAATCCAAAACCAAACGTGTATTATATGCTGGACAGCCATCTTTTTAAAACCACACTTCATTAAATCGAGGACCTGCCAATCGTCTAATTTCTGGAACTAGTTAAGTTACCATCAATGAAGTATGGCCCAATAACATGTTCCCCATAAATACCGCTCCAGACATTTACCTTTTAAGGACGCTGAGTTTTAATTCAAAATACCTATGTAAATTTTCCTGAGACCAATAACGGGTGTGAGTGGGATTATGCCTACCGTGGAGTGGAAATGTGGACTCATCAGTTAAGACAATGTTTCGAATAAAATCTTCATTTTCATTTGCCTTATTCATCAAGTTTTCACAAAACTCCATTCTCCTGATATTGTCCTTAGGATACATTTCTTGGGTTTTTTTAAACTTTGTATGAACGACACTTATTTTTTTTAATATTCTCCTCACCGTTCTTGTACTTAAATCAACCTCATCCGCAAGCGCACGTGTTGCAAAAGCTGGATTTACATTAATTAATGCCAACAAATTAATTTCTTTCGCTTTCCGCTCCTCATTAACTTCTTGGACGTTTTGTATTTTATGGTTTCTGGAGAAACGCACCGTATTTTGGAAATTATTTATAATTCTTGAAATAGTAGTAATTGCAGGGTGTGACTGTGGGGATAACTCTCAGCAAATATATTTTTACCGCTGTAAAGAATTACCCCCATAATACCACTGAACAATTTTAACTTTTTCCTCAATTTGATAAATATCCATTTTAGGTTTTAAATGTTAAGGATTTTTTTAAAACACACGTGTTCTTACCATAAATTCGCCAGGCAAAATAATTTTTATACATTTATAATACCCAACAAACTGAAAATTGTGTTACTTTTGTTGTTTCTTACTGAACAAAAAATAATGCATACACAAATAGCGGACGATTGCAAATTCGTCCGGTCTATTGCTATATACCTAGTAGGGTGCCCCTGTCTGTATATGTGCACTCTCACAAATACAAAGCTTAGCTTAGGCCTCGCGGACACTTCGTTCCTACCGCGGGTGCTTAGGCGAGATTTATCAATTTGGTGGGTATTTCGGACTTGCTTGCGCGGGCCATTTAAAAATCGTTGGCGGGCCATAGAGTGGCCCGCGGGCCTAGGGTTGTGCAGTGTTGCCTAATAGCAAAGATAATACTACTACGGATAGATGGTTCATTTAAATGGGGCGCTCTGAATCAGTTCGGAGATATCAATGCTTCCGTAAATGCGAATAAAATTAAGTCGGTAACCCCTGCCCCAGCGAAACGAGGTACGAAACAATGTGCGACATTGCCACCGTCTGTCGCTTGTACCTTATTCGGAATACGAAGTAAGGGAAAGCGGGCGGCTAAACGGGTTGTGTATTTTAGGGCGCGTTTCATCACGCCAATAGTAAAGGCCCGAAGGGGGAACACTGTTTAACTTTTTTTCAAGGATTGAAATGCATAGCGCGAAAATTCCCCTCGATGGACATCGGCTCGCGTTAGCGAAAGTCCTTTAGGGGTATCAAAAAAAAAGGGATTGAATGGTTTATCTTATCCCAAAATAGTATTATCTTTGCTAAAAGATAAGCTTGCTATTAAAAACACCAAGTATTAAATAAAAAAAAAAATGCGATTACCACTTGTTTTTAAAAACAAAAGTATAATTTAGTAAACAAAAAGTTAAAATTGAATTAAAAAAAAAAAAAATGTAATTTATTAAATTATTTTATTTTTAACTTCTATTTCTTCAGTTTAGGATATTTTTTTTAAATTTTGGTAGAAATATTCAATTTTTTTTTAGGAGCAGTATCAAGGCATTAAACCACCGTTTTAGATCTGAAATTGATTTCGACCCAGGTTCCAAATATCATATTCTGCGAATATACCTTATTTAAGGTAAGTATTTTTTTTAAATTTTAAATTTTTTTCTTGATACAATGGCAAAGGGAAAAATTTTTAAATGGGTTTTATGTTTTTAACATAGAGGGTATATTGTTTTGAGTCGTCGAAGTCGCGAAAGATAGGAATGTGGGACAAAAATACTTAAAGTCAATATAAAAAAAAACCTATGTTTTATCAAAACTCAAAAAAAAACAAAAAATAACATGCAATACTAAAAAAAAAATATTTAATTTTTAATACAAATTACAAAATTAAAGATACAAAATTTTAATATGCTGTTATAGACAAACTTGGACACACAAAGTTTTCTATTGTAATTCAGGTTTACTATACCTTAGTGCAGCTGAATATGTCATTCATAACATACTGACAAATGTGTCATGAAACATTTACCCTAAATTTTAACAACAAAAAGATACTATACATTTTAGGCATATGAAAGAACCCAATTTCCCCAATTTTTAAAAAATAACACTTATTGCTAACTCTATGTATTTGCTCAATGATTTAGTTTTTTGTTCCAAAAGAAAGTTATAACCAAGTCATATTGTTATCTAAAATAAAGGATAATTAACAACTTTATTAAAACAAAAACAAAACAATAAACCAATCAGTCCTAGCAAACACAAAAATTCTCATATTTTATTAGTCACTTAAATCCCCTTTAGTATTTTTATCATCGCTTTCTAAGAAAGAAGGAAAGGCACCAGATAAACTTGAATTTTCTTCACAACCTTCTTCAATTATGATGTAATCTTTAATATCATTCACCTTATGTACGGAACTTGGCATATAGTACCAATCATACAGACTAAGGTATGGAGAAAGATTTTCAGTTAGTAGTTCTTGAAATGTGGTTAAATTTATTTTTATTATAAAAGCTTTTATTATATCTCTATTAGTATCTACTCTAGAAGTTTTGCGGCTATGACATAATCTCATTTTTCGGAATCCTTATGCCCAGCCTCCAAGGCATCTTCTGAGAGCTGCCCAATAGGTAATTAAAAAAATCGATTATGTCACAGCCGTGTAATAAAACCTTATGTACGGAACTTGGCATATAGTACCAATCATACAGACTAAGGTATGGAGAAAGATTTTCAGTTAGTAGTTCTTGAAATGTGGTTAAATTTATTTTTAAACCAGAAACGAGCACCCTTGTGGTTTTGTCAAACTTAATACTAAGGTGATTATTGATGCCTGTAATTTCGGCACCTACATCGGGATTACTGAAAAACCGTGGATAGCTCGGAAAATAGTCTGGATGAAGTGCGTTAACAACGGATCTTAATATTTTGTATTTTGTAACAGTTAAATTAGTGTCATAAAATAAGGCTAAGACCTCTTTGGGTGAAAGGCGCTTTTGTTATCTTCATAACTATCGTTTGAAATTCGCATCGCTCGTTCCGCAGAAAAACGTAATTATTAACTAATGGATCAACTCTACGAATTTTGTTTTTTTTCGATGCCTCTTCGAATGATGTTCGAGGCCTACCCTTTGAACTAGACGGCTTAGGGAGAAAGGATTTTTAAAAGTTATTTAATTTCAATGGTCATGGTACCACTGAGCCAAGCCAAATGTTTTTTATTTAAATTTCGCCCGAGATCGCGAACATTTGTGCCACCATCGGGTGATTTGAGTACAAAAATTGAAACATTTTGTTTTTTAAATACTGTTCTGTATTATCTTAAACATAGTAGGCACTGATAAGGTATGACTTTATTTTGAGAAGTTCCTCTAAATTCTTTTTATTTTGATCGTTGCACACAACACTTCAAATAAAGCGTATGCAGACAGATCTAAAACATATAACATGTTACTTAGGTGCAGGAAGGTGCAGATAGTCTATATTGTATTTGAAACTATGATAGTATTAAACTTAATTCAACAAAAAATTTTAGATAATGCCCAATCACTTTTTTTGAAAGCTTAGCTGAAGTTGTAGTATATTGCTTTTTTTACATGTTACAAACAAGCACAGAATTCGACAAAACATAGAATACTATCAATAAACCATTAGTGCTTAATTAAACTACATACCTTTTTGTTCAGGACTTATAACTGCAAACATTTAATCAAAGCCCAACAAGTACAGAATTTTTTTTCATATGTAAAATCAGTTTTATTACTGCTATAAAATTATACCTTTTTTAGAAAGCTCGTATTTTTTTTTTTGGCCATAGACATGCATCAGTTTTTTGCTTGTTTTAGGAACCTTACATATTGAAGAAAATATCTGTGTATTTACGCACAACACTGTGCGTCGTACCCATTTTTACAGAAAGTTATAGATGTAAAATATAGTTGACATTACAGTCGGGGACAGCCATCTAACTGATTTTGAGATTACTTTTTATTCGGTGCTCATAAAAGAAAACGATAACCGGGTTATACTATACTATAGTGATTGGAATAACCGATTTAATAAAAAAAAATGCTGATATACCATGATAACGCACTAGCTAATTTATTGGGAATTATCGCGGCCAAATTAAACGAATTGCTTTACGAAATATTGCCCAACCCGCCGTACCTCCTTAACTTTGCTCCGTGCGACTTTTTTTTGTTCTCTTATAGATTATCTTCAATACAGTAACAACAATTTGTAAAAACAAAAAATGCTAAAACCGTTCCTTAGACTTAATATTTTAGTTATTTGTTTTTTTTAGTACTAACATGACTGGTCCTTTTATTATTTTTTAAAAATAATTCAATTTCTTAAAATAGTTTTAATACAAACTAAACACCAAAGTGTCTTTAGAATTACAAAACCGTAACATTTATGTGGGAAAACAATTCTTATATTGGTTTAGGAAATGCCAATTTTTTGGCAAAAAATTATAAGATAGATATTTTGTTAAGTAAAAAAAAAGGTTATGGAAAATATTTTATTATTATTTAACAAAGATCACAATACAAAAAAAAACAACACAAGATAATACTGACAAGAATTTAACATTATTTAACATCTATTATATCTATTAAAAAACCTCTATTCTAATGTCCATATCCTTCTCCCCCTCCACTAGAACCCCCAAAGTCATGTCCTCCTAAATCGCCTCCATAACTACTACCACCACCACCACTACTTCCCAAGTCTCCTCCATAACTACTTCCACCATGTTCCTCGTGCACTGGCACCGCCACTGGAACCTTGACATGAACTGGATAAGGCTTTTCTACCTCAACGGGTACTTTTTTCTCTACGGTATAAGGAACGGGGTTGAAAATTGGAATTTTTACTGGATAAGGTACTGGTTTCTCCACGGGTACTGGAATTTTCTTTTCTACCGGGAATGGTGCGGGTACTGGTACTTTTACTGGATACGGTTGGGGTTTTTCTACAGGGTAGGGAACTGGACGATCGACATGTACTTTAACGGGTACTGGAACTGGTTTAAAAACAGGATATGGAATATTTTTCTCTACATGGACTGGATAAGGCTTTGGAACATGTACCGGGTATGGTCTGTCTACATGCACTTTAACTGGATATGGTATAATCTTCTCTACGGGGTACGGTTTTGGTATGTGTACTGGTACCTTAACGGGATACGGTACTTCTTTTTCGACAGGGTACGGTGCTGGTACTGGAACCTTATAAGGGACATGTACGGTTTTTTCTACAGGGAAAGGCTGTGGTACTAGTACTTTAACTGGATACGGCTTGTCTACGTGCACATTAACGGGATAATGTTCAATTTTTTCCACTGGCACTGGTTTGTGGATGGGAACTTTTACGTGTACAGGTACCTTTACTGGAACTGGAACCTTCTTTTCAACAGGGTAAGGTTGGGGATATGGTACCTTTACTGGATAAGGTACCTTTTAAACGGGCACATGGACAGTTTTTCCACTGGGTATGGTTGTGCTACTTTCTTGACAATGGTGACAGTTTTTCTCATGATGTTCACCGATATCTAAAAACAAAACGCAATGATACAAAAAACATTTTTTAAAATTTAACTTGGACAAAATATTAACCTACGTTTATAAAATAAAATCAAAATAAATTAACTTTTTAACATTATTCAAGTTTAATAACATTTTTTTAACCAAAAATTTTTTATTCAAGATTTAATAATTTATTAAAATAAAATATTTTTTTTAAATCTTGTAAATACTTATAAAAAATAAAGAAAAAAATTAATTATTCTAAAATACTTTAATAATCAGAACAACTTCTCTTACTAATAACTAAATATTTTTTCGAACAATATATATTATAACATTCTTAACTAGGAACGTTTATAAAATATTGCTTTATTTTTCCACATCGACAATTTTATTAGACATCAAAAAATAATATATTACAAGTAATAGAGGCTTATGTAATACAAAAGATAATATTTCTTACCTATAGAGCCTCCATAACCGCCCCCACCTCCTTCATGTCCACCTCCAAAACCACCTTCATGGCCTCCTCCAAAATCGCCTCCTCCACTACTAAATCCATGACCGCCTCCATAGCCGAGCGACAGCCCCCTCTTGTCCTGCTTCTTTTCTTCAGGGGCAGACTCAACCGATTTGCTATCGGCGGCTTTCTCTTTGCTTTCTGATTTTTCTTCTGCGCTCGCCAACAGCAGGAGTGCGCAGAGCGCTGAAAAACGCTGGAAAATAGAAAAAGTCTATATTATAGATAATTAAAAATTTTTAAAACCCTTGAAGTTTTTTAAAAACCAAAACCCCTTTAAAAAATTTTCAAAATTATATTTTCTTATAAAAAATATAGAATTAAAAGGTTTTAATTTCATAATAAGGATTGGCTAGGCTCCACAAAAACTGATACCGCAGAGCAAAGAAAATTTCGCAACAGCAACTCGCTTACCAATCTAATTATGGGAACCTACTTACTTTCCTAGGGTTCCCACCCATAATTCTAACCCCAGATCTCTTTTTTACTTCCACCCCGAACTCTATCAAGATCAGTAACTGCTCCCCTTGGTCGCCTGACCATGGTTTGGGTCACCGTATCATACCCCTCATTTTGAGGCAACCGAAAGCATGCCGCCACGAACCGTCTGGCACTACCGGCCGACTGGGATGGTCTAAGAGATTTCTTTGCCAGCTACCCTTGGAATCCACCGCTTTTCTACTCACGATCCTTCAGAAATATGTAAACAAATTACCGAAACAATTCAACTAGGCATTGAACCTATATTCCCACACTAAAAAGAACCCCATAACTTCAAATCACAAACCGTGGTTTTCTAAATCCTGTGAAAACAGACTTTTAAAACTTCAAGCCCACAAAAAGTTTCTTCAAAACCCCAGTCCCAAAATCGACAGGCTAGCATCGAAGCAAGAAATAAGTATAATCAGAATCTGATGCAAAAGACGTTTTAACAATCGAATAAAAGATAAAGTTCTTCTTGCTCAAATGGGTAAAAACTTTTTGGCCTTCCAAAAATATTAGTCAGAACTTTTGCACAAATTCCACCCCTAATCTTGAAGATGGAATTGTCTCTACCTCCAAAGGAAAAGCCGAACTATTTGCCAAATAATTTGCTGGAAATTCTACGCTTGATCCTCCTATTATTCTTCCTCTTCCAACAGTTGTCCCTGTTTCTCATAAAATGCCCGATATAATTTTTAAAGTCAAACAGATCAAGCGTATTCTTTCTTCTTTAAACTAAAAAATCGTCTGGGCTGGATGTCATACCAGCAATCGTCTTAAAAAAAAGTGCTCCCGAGCTTGCACCAATCTTAACTCGCCTCTTTCGAATCTCTTACGACACGGGATTTTTTGCGGAGAGTTGGAAAGCTGCACGCGTCAACCTGTCCCCAAAAAAAAGGGTCCAAAGTCCCCTTCTAACTATAGACCTATATTTTCTTTCAGTTGTTTGCAAGGTAATGGAAAATTCATCAATTCCCAAATCTTAAAGATCTGAAAACATAGATCTCAATAGACAATATGGATTCCGTCACAGTAGATCCAAGCGATCTTCTTTCCTTTGTCTCACAAACTGGAACAAGTCCCTTGAGTTTCTTGGTAATCCCAGATCGTTGCTCTTGACATATCCAAAGCTTTTTCAGGTCTGGCATGTTGGGCTTCTTAACAAACTTCCTTCTTACGGTCTTCCACTGCGCCTTGGCTTTCCAGTTTCCTTTCTAACGACGTTATCGTTAGTGTAGATGGTCATTCCTCCAGCTTCTACCAAATTAATGCTGGGCCCCAGGCCCAGTGCGGCACCCACGCTGTTTCTTCACACATTTGACTCTTCTTCCACAATCAATCCCATTCAAGTTTTGTGACGACAAACCCCCCACTCTAGTATTCAATTTTTAAGCCACCGTGTAATTCTGATTTTGAAAACAAGGCAGGTCAATGGGCAGATATCTCTTTCCCAAGATTAAACTTATCTTGGATTGGGGCGCCAAAAATCGTGTTCAGTTTAATGCCTCAAAAACAGTCATTTGCTGTCGCGAAAAAAGTCTGCGAATGCTCATCCCTTGCATATGAGCGGCCAAGTTCTGCAGAACAAAGAGTCGTTTAATCTAGTCGGGTTACTTTTGAAATAACCTCAACTGGCACAAACACATTTCATCCATAGCTTCAGCAGCTTAAAAAAAGATTGGATTCCTCTTTCGAGCCAGAAAATATTTTCTTCTTCCAATCGTACACTCTGTATGTATCCCAAATCAACCCCTTTGGAATATTGTTTCATGTTTGGAGAATGGCGTCCCCTACAACACTTAGCATTCTGGACTCCATTCAAAAAAGAGTGTTCGCTTTTAAATCCAACGCTCACAGAAAGGCTTCCTCTTCTTCCCTGTCGATGAGGGACTGTCGCCTTCTATAGGTATTTTCCGGCTTCTGCCTCAAGAAGGCCGTATTATTTTTCTTTGGCGCCCCAACAGAGCAACACGTAGGCAACATGCATCCTTTTACAGTTCGTTAGAAGGCCCCGAACTTCCCGCTTTCTTGTTCCTTTATTTGATGTCAAGACTATGGAACCTGCTGCCCCAGAAGTTTTTCCTTCTCCTCCCAATCTCCAAAAAATTAACCCCTGTGAACCCCTCTACCCACTGAAGACACCCACGGTATTAGTACTTGGCATCAGCCTTCGTGGACTGTGTAAAAAAAGGTGATTGGAAAATTATAAAAAAAAAAGGCAAGAAAATAAGATACATGAGAAGAATAACCATAAGATAAAGCTGTAACATTTTACGCTGATATTTTGACTAGTTCTGAAAGTAAAATAAATAAAACAGTAAAATATTATTTCTGTCTGTTATTTTATTAAGACGGAAAATTAGGATATATTTCTGTTATGTGAACTATTTATTGTACTTATGTTCCTTTAGTTAACTTATATCATAAAGATTCCCAATTTGCATCCTCAAAGAAAAAAATAATACATCTTTAAAATCTCGGCGTTTTAAAACAAACAGAGTTTTACTGCGAAATCAGAGCAGTGTTGCCAGATCTACCCGAAACTAGTGGCAAACTTGTAATTTTAAATAAAACACCCTATATTTTATTGCATATTCAGATTCTACATAAAATTCTAAGTAATTTTTACACCTACCAATACCTATTTGGACCGATTTTGAGAAAATAATAAATAATAATTATTTTTTGGAAGAAATATCACCATGTTAAAATGGTTTAATATTTACGCGCCTAACCGAGCTGGATACTAGAATTTTTTTGAGATTAGACAATGCAGGTACATAAAAGATCCACATGCTATTATAGCGATATATCTAACAGGGTGTCCCAAAAAATAACAATATAAACGAAATTAATTATTGGTTAAAACAATTTTTTCAAAACCAATATGTTTTGTATTTTTTGTTTTATTACAAAATGTCTGTACATGTTTCTATACCCATCTGGCACCGTTCTTCAAATAAAAACTGAATTTTAATTTTTTCATGTTTTAAAATACCATCCACAACAAACCTCAACAAAACTTGTTGTCAGGACTATTTAAAATAAAAACTTCCATGGCCCACCTAAGTAAATTGTAAATTAAGCCAGTGTTTTCTTGTGGATGGTATTTAAAAACC
>JAHBCN010013113.1:0-25325 GCA_019359885.1 Listronotus oregonensis
TTTTTAAAATAAACATACACTAACGGCCTTGTGGGGAATAAAAAAAATTACAAACTAGTTTGATTTTTTTTTCACCCAAAACAGGTAGAGGCACAGGTATCTCTTGTCACTGCATGACGTAAACAAATTTAAAAAAAAAAAAAAACATGTTTTTACTAATATCTGCGGTCGCAGATAAAATTTTGTATATTACTCGTGCGGTATCAGTTTATTACAATACTCGTGTGATTAGTTTGACTCGATCAATATTTAACACTCGTTATTGCAATGAAGCTTATACCGCACTTGTATAAATAACTATTACGTTATTCGTCCGAAAAGTACTTACAGTATTCAAAACATTTCACTCATACAGTAAAAGGTCGTTTTCCGGACTAATAACGTAAACATCTATTATATTATTGTCTTTGAATTTTTGTTTAAGTGAACTTATAAACACCGTTAGATACCTTTTGTCATATACACAATATTTTATTAAATTTCCACTTGTCGTTCAGAAGTAAGTTATGTGTCTATATGCAGATGTTCCGCCGTCGTCTCCACGGGGAAAAATTCCTTAAGTTTGTCACATATCACCCTCCTTTCCACACCCAGGGTGCACTTATATGTTATTTATCACCGAATAATGTCGATTCGGGCGCGCTTTCGAATAGTCCTAAAACGTCCTGGGGAAAAATAAAATTCTACGTTATGTTTTTTTAATATAATTCATAAGGTCGTATTTTATTCAATTGTTTCCTGTTTTTATCCGTCGTGTTGAATTATGTAGAGGAAAAATCGGGCGAAATATTAAAAAAGAAAGGTGCGAAGTATTGTTAAAGTATAGAAATGGAGTTTGTTTTAAAAATAACAAAAAAAAAACGTATCTTTAGGATGATTATTTCACTAGAGTTTTACATTGGCAAAATGACGTCGCAACGACTTGTTTTCTAATGGTAAAAATCTTACCTGCACCTACCTGGACAAAACCAACATTATGGTTTCTCAGCGAGAAAATGTTGTTATGTTAAAGAAAAAAACTGTTGTCAGTCTGAGTAGTCTGACAATAAACACTGTTTCAAGCTAAAATTCGGCTCGTTTTTTGTGAAATAGTCTTGTCGAATATTATTCAAGCAAAACATCTTTGGGCAAAATATTTCTCCTTGTTTTATTCAAGTTTGTTGCTCTTATGGCAATTTTGTTAATGACATTTTTTACAAAACCACTCGCCTGATTGCCCATGGTTTTGTTGTAAATGTCGTTCACGAAATTGCCAAGCAACATACTTACATAAAATCGAATATTTTGGCAAATATTTCACTCGTGTATAAATTTTCCCATAAGACACGTTAAAAAATAAAAAAATCAGCAAATATTTCCCTCATATATTAGAAATCCCATATGAAGCGGGACATTTTCGAATAATTACTTCCGAAAATTGCTCGGTAGGATCCGAAAAAGTCCCGCTAGGTATCAAAAATTTCCCTATAGGTCCGTATCTATAGTAACGATTGTTAAAATTGCACATTTGTCATTTTGGCATATTATATCAAATTTTAAAAAGCGTCGAAATGTCGTGTTTTGGAAACGATTCTTTGAGTTTAATTTATGAAAAAGTAATCGAAAGTAAACCTAAAAATACATTAATGAACCATCAGTATATATGGAGACAGTTTCTGGATTTTATTAAAGAAAGGAATTATAGTATAAACGAACACACTTCAATACCGATACTGGCAAATATTCTTACTGACTGGGCCTACAACATGAAAAAGAAAAATGGTGAGGATTATAAAGACTTTACTGTGAAAACTTTTTGAAATGTAACATCAAAACCATTGATGGAAAAATACCAGGACGAATATAATATTAAATTTAATCCTTTCACTAACACGGAATTTAAAACAGCCCGCGAAGCAAAATGCCAAAAGAAAGCAGTTGCGACAAACCCCAGAAAAGAAAAGAAAGCGCTGTATCACTAAAATACGAAGAGTTTAAAGCCATGGTACAAAACTGTGATGAAGAAACGCCGATGGCTTACAAAAAAAGTATTTTTTGTTTTATCGTATGAATTAGCGTAGGAGGAGGAGAGGGAGTCAAATGTTTTACTTCCTATTTCAAAAAAGACATTAATAAGTAGGGAAAAAACTGGTAGAATGGAATACAATCCAATATTCGAAAAACAACGCAAGGAGGGGATAAACCTTGCGCTCAATCCAAGTGGCTGGTTAGAAACATTGCTAACCCGCATTTGTGCCCAGTAAGGTTATTTAGAAAGTTCTTGGAAAAGAGAAAGTATATAAATATTCCGAGATTGTTCTTAACTGTTAATCCTTTCTGGAAATTGGGCAAGTGGTACAAGAACATCCCTGTCGGAAAAAACATGATCACTCAGTGGACCTCAACGGAGGCAAAAAAGTCAGGTTTGGCGACTGAAAAAGTTAAAATCACTAATCATTCACTACGCGCAACAGCGGTTTCAAAATTAGTAGAACAAGGGATTGAAGAAAATACGCTGATAAAAATTACTGAACATTCAAACCCAAAGTCCATAAAGCCATATCTTCAACTGGATGAGGAAGACCATTCAAATATAGTAGAAAAAATGAGAGACAATGATAAAGCTAATCTTAATACTGAAAATAATATAGCTAATGTGCCCACAATAAGTTCTTTAAATTCTAATTCAATGACCAACTCACATACATCAACAGTAGTGGAGCAGACTCCAAAAATAGTAATTTTTAAAACTGTGTTTTTCACTGCAATTCATGCAATTTTTAGTTTCTGCAAGTTTGTCTCATATTATTTTGTTCATTTTCAATAATATTTATGAAGGTATGTAATTTTAATATAATGTTGCTTAAATAAAAAATTTAAACTTATTTAGGTACTAATACTTTATTTCTTCTACTCGAGAAATATTCTACCATATGACACTCGTGCATCAAAGTAAACCTGATAATTTTTCATTCAAGTATGTTGTCAGTAAAAAACTGCATTCGGTTATTTTCATATTTTGTTAAAAGAGCCCTCCTCCTTCGAAGTCGGGCTCTTTCGCCAAAATATGAAAATAAACTCATACAGTTTTTAGACAACATGCTTTCATGGAAAATTATCGGTAATTTTGATGCACTTGTGTAATTACTTCCGAAAATTTCACACCCAGTACTTTCGACCAATTAAAAGTTTGCATTTTGTTTCGTTACCATAGCAACTAAAAAAAATTCCGGAAATTTTAATCCTCCTTGGGGTAAGGAGCATGAAATTACACTGGAAATTTTTTGATGTTTATAATTAAAATTACATTTTTCAGGTTATATTGAATTTATTCAATAATAATATCTCAAGTTAATAAGTGAAAATCTTTTAACAATTTACCAAATATTTTTTATTATGTAGTTGATTATTATACTTTACTTGTTATATATAATTAACAATAATTTTTAAGCAAAGCGTCTAAATGTTCCTGGAATTCCTTAGCAACTTCTTCTTTCTTTAATAGGGAATAAATAAGGACACATTCACTAAACTTTATAAACTGTCTATGTTTCAAAAAATATATATAGTACTTTGAAACAATCTTATTCTGTTGTGATCCACGAAGGCATCCATATTTCTTAGACATTAGAAGTAAATGATGTTTAATAATCCCGAATAAATTTGGTGAATAAATGTCTGGGCCGCATTCTTGTAATAAATACATTAAAAATTTTAAGTTCCCATAATACATTTTAATTTCACTGACTTCTTTACAAAACTTACGTAAAACGTATTTCTCAAACCGATTCATTCTAAAAATTATTGTAAAACAACAATTTTAGATAATTAATTTATGGTTAAATAACGTTAGTGTACTTGACATGAATTCGATGACATTTTTGACTACAACAAACTGACAGATAACTACCGGAACACAAAGCCGTTAAACGCGCGTCGTGTTGTCGCTCGTTAAACTATATTTTTTTTGTAAGAAAATATATTTCTAGCAACTTTAGTAAAATAAATTTATAGAAATTTAAAAGAGTGAACTACCATCGACTTATCTTTTATTATTTTGTGTAACTAAAGTCCGTTGTTTATATTTTATTTAACCTAATGCATGCATGTGAATTTCTTTGATACTACATACTGCTCTCGATACTGCTTCAACTTTTTTGTAACAAAATGTATTTTTTCAAATTTTAGTAAAACGAATTTGTAGAAAACTGAAAGACTGAATTAGTATCGATTTATTTTTTATTATTTCGTTTAACTCAAGTAGGATAATTATATTTTTATTTAACATAGTAATATGCAAGTAAATTTCAATGGTACTAAATACTGCGTCGAATAATTTGTAAGAAAATATATTTCTACCAACTTTAGTAAAATAAATTTATAGAAATTTGAAAGAGTGAACTACCATCTACTTATCTTTTATTATTTTGTGTAACTAAACTTTGTTACTTATATTTTATTTAACCTAATGCATGCATGTTAATTTCGTTGTCAACTTTTTTGTAACAAAATGTATTTCTACACTTTAGTAAAACGAATTTGTAGAAAACCGAAAGACTGAGTTACTATCGACTTATGTTTTATTATTTCGTGTAACTAAAGTGAGATAATTGTATTTTTATCTAACATAAATATAAAATGACAATTATATTGTCTTTTTGAATTGACATACAAAGTTTAGGTACAGTGACGGAATTAAAATCTCGTACACCTAATTTTTCCCAGTGTGATGTTGGCTTTTGCGTACCTGGATCACCTGGAAATATACCTCACTTGACAAATTGTTATCTGTCACACATATCAAAATTATATTATTTTACTTTTTTTAATTTTGGAAAATGAATGAACTAGAGAAGGAAAGAGTAATTACTCTATTCGAAGAAGGTGTTTCTCTGGGAAGAATAGCCCAGCAAGTTGGGAAACCAAGAAGCACTATTCAAAGCCTCAGAACTAAATGGGAAAATACAAGATCATTGGAAGAAGGGCTGGAAGTGGTAGAAGAAAAATTTCAAACGAAAATCAAGATAATGATCTGATAGATTTTTTGCGAAACAATCCATTTTATACAGCTGTAGAAGAACACAACCAAAGTAATTTTCCTGGGTCAGTAAGAACGGCAAGAAATCGTATTAGGAAAAATTGGAATTGGAGAACAGTAGCTGCTAAAAAGCCATTTTTGACCGATATGAATAAAGAGCAAATAATGGGGTTTGCACTGGCATATTTACCGCACGGTATGGATATTTGGGAAAGGGTAGTATTTACCGATGAGAAGATTTTTCAATCTTATATAGGGGCGATTAGAGTGTATAGGCCGCAAAATACACGGTACGAAAAAAGATATACCCAACATGTTAAAACAAGTGGAAGATTTTCTGTTAATGTATGGGGGTATATGTCTTTCAGAGGGCTAGGCATATCCACCGTATTCGAGAAGATTTAATAGTCAAGCTTATATACACATACTCCAAAATGTTATGTTGCCATCGGTAAACAATATATTTGAACAAGAAAATTTTATATACCACCATGACAACTGCCCCGTCCATACAGCAAGGAGAGTTTCGGACTGACTACTGGAAAATAACATTTCATTGTTACCTTGGCCCTCAAGAAGCCCTGATATCAATCCAATCGAAAACGTTTGGGGATATATCGTAAAGGAAATTAACAAGAACAATGATTTCCATCCACAAAATAGTGATGATTTGTGAAATAAAATTGAAGAAACCTGGAATAATTACAATGTTCACCATGCACAAATGCTGATTGCATCAATGCCCACACGTTTAAACTTATTAATGGAAAAAAATGGTGCCGCTTTGAAATATTAAGCCAGTGTTTTTTCTTTAATATTTGAATAAAATAAACTATATATTTATTTTGGAGTCATGTATTTTATTGAAGATTAATTAAGGCAAGAAAAAGGTAAAAAGCCAAGTTTACCAAAATATTCAAAATTGACATAAAATGTTAACCTAAGTGTACGAAATTTTATTTCCGTCACTGTACCTAATATTTACATTCAAAACTGTCACAAAACATCCTTTTTTTTCAACACTTTGGTGTGAAATTTTCTTACCGAATACCATTTGTGTCTAAATTATTATCCGGTAATTTTTTCTCACTCACGAATATTTTAAGAAATTTTTTTCTCACCTTACGGCTCGGGAAAATTTTCAAAATATTCGTGACTTGGAAAAAATTTCCGGAAATAATTTAGACACTTGTGGTAAATTTCACGTTGCCTAGACAACGTGGTATTTCCACTTAAAAACACCGAACTAACGAAACTGTTTGTTTGTATTGTCAATAAGAAACGCCAAAATCGGTCAAAATAAGTCGATTTGGTCATGTACACGATGAAGAAATAGATAAAGTATTAAAAAAAACTATTTTAGTTATAGTTTAAATTATGTTGCATGCAATTGAAAACTGTATGACAAACAAACATTTTGATAGTATATTACTCCCATATTTCTCCATTCTAGAAATATTCTCCCTAAATACCTCTCGTGCATAAAAATTAACTAGATAATTTTCATTTAAGCTTGCTATACAAATTCCATTTGTTCTTCGAACTCGTGGAATTATAAATAACAAGCTTTCATGAAAATTATCGGTAATTTTCAGGCACTTGGGTATTCGTCTCGACATTTTTTTTTCTTTTATGATATTATATGCGAAAAATAAAAAAAAATTAAAATATTTCTTACCCAATTATAAAACAGGCCTTACATATGTATTTACCAATTATCTAAGACTCCAACATACCTGAAAAAAAAATATATTTTAAACTTTTAGAGTAAAAAAAATACACATAACTGTGACTGTTGTATTTTTATTAGCAAGCATTAGAGGGTTTTCAAACACGTTTACTATAAAAAACAATATAATAATGAAGTTTGTTTGTTAAAGTAAAAAAATATATTTAAAATGGGCAGCATTAACGTACAGCACGAAAGGCTATAGCATATTTCCCCTTAGTGTTTCACTTAAAGGTCTAAAATTTGGTATGTATCAATAAAAAAAGTACATTTAATAATTTAGTCAGGTCAGTAAAAACATTGCTCCTTATTTCACATAAATGTTATCATACACATTATTTTATCATTACACATATTATCTACTTTGTCTGACCCATATTACCATGTTGATATGTGAAATACTTACTTTCTTATAGTATTTTTATAGGAATTTTTGCCTTCTTTACTTCGTAATTTAGGACTGGAAAATCTTAACACGTCATGCGCCTAAATAATATTCAAAGTTTTTTATTTGCAAAACAGAGTAAGGCTCCGACTTACGGTGAAAAAAATTCATATGGAAAACTTATTCTTGTACATTTTTTTAAATTTATTTAAATAATGTTATGTTTGATATATATTTTTTAATGTCAATTTTGACAGATAACTAGTGTCATTTTAGCGTGCAAATCAGCATGATTTTCTATCGAACTCACAGCACAAACTAATGCCAATTTTAAGTTTCATTTAAATTTAATAACAAAAAAACCTATGTGATGCGGATTTTTAAGACGTTTAAGACGCTGTATACAGGGTGTCTCAAAAATAATGGTACACAGAGCAACAGCAGATTCCTTAGGTAAACTTGTTAGTCCACAGTACAGGCCCCCCCTGGCAAGTTGATTACCACATACTTTATAATTCGTGAGGAACTTCGTTTCGACGAGTCTACCACACTTTTCCTCTGCGACTTTTCTCGATTCCTCTGCTTTTCCGCTCGAAAAAGCCCTATATTATGGCGATTTCCCAAGATTCTAAAAAGTCACAACCACAACGTTTTTTTTAGCTAAAGTTACTGCAAATTTTGTTGAAAATGTGAATTTAAACTTGTCCGACAAAAATTTGTCCGACTTTTTCATGTCTACCGCTTGAAACATGCCCAAATGACAAGCTATTGAAAACCGATCACCACATAGGTAATTTTTGGTAAAATTAATTGTAAATAATTTATAAAATACCATTTTATGTTTGTCCGATAAATTTCAAGCCGCATTTTTTCAGTCCGACAGCTGGAAATTGGAATTTTGACGGGGTATGAAAAATCGTTGACCACAAACCTAATGTTCACTTTTTTTTCTTTTAAATTTATTGTAGAAAATAGTGATGCCCCTGTCCGACAATTTAGTGTCCGCCTTTACTTTCAAAAATAATAAACACTACATAAATATAATTGTTGCAGTGTTCCGTAACACCTCGTATTAAAACTCGCATCCTAGATTGACACCTTTTCATTGGAAATCAGGTTCACAAAAGTTTCTATGGTAACAACAATGGTAACGTACACTGTAACTGTCTCGGGTTAAGTACAGGGTAGGTAAAAAAAATGTAAAAATTGTACAGGAGTAAAGTACCCTTAATTAAAAAAAATCAGCAAAAGGTTATAAAGAAAAGTTCAGAATTAAAAGTTATGCCTCAATAACAAAACATGGCCTCCTAATATTTTTTTTGAAAAACCTTTAAAATTTTTCTTTTTTTACCTTAAACACTCTTATAATTGATTTTAAATCAAATTAATTTCGCATAATTTTGCTCAAATTCAAGCATATTTGTAACGTTAAAAAATATTTTTAATTTTTTAAGGAATCACAATCTTCATGTGTGTTGCAACGTTATTAAACACAACTTAAAAATTTTACAAAAATTTTTTTAAAAAGGTAAAACATTATAAATGATAAAATGCATATTAAAAAACGCTCTTCTAAACTGCAAAAATTTTATTTTATATATTTATTAAAAAACTGTACAAATTAAAAGACATCATTAAAAAACCTACTAAAACTATCGCGGATACTCATGAAAAAAAGTTTATTTGATTTCAAATGCATCCTCCAAGACAGTTATTGTTAGCTTAGAAGGCCGAATTAGTTTTAATATGTAGAGAAAACTATAAATCAGTACGTAAAGCAGCGGATATTATATATATGTACAAAAGTTTTGATTTTTTATATTTTGTCGGACCAACGATTTGCGGATATATTTTTGTCGGACAATATTTTTTTCCTTAAAAATACTTTTCTTTCGTATGTTATTTTTGTCCGACATGTGGTAAACGATTATACCCAGTCAAAATTCCAATTTCTAGCTGTCGAACTGAAAAATGCGGCTTGAAATTTGTCGACAACCATAGGATATTATTTTATAAATCATTTACAATTAATTTTACCACAAAATTACCTATGGGTGATCGGTTTTTAATACCCTGTCATTTGGGCATGTTTCGAGCAGTAGACATGAAAAAGTCGGACAAATTTTTGTCGGATAAGTTTAAATTCACATTTTTAACAAAATTTCCAGTAACTTAAGCTAAAAAAGTTGTGGTGATTTTTTAGAACGAAATCGCCATAATATGGGCTTTTTCGAGCGGAAAAGCGGAGGAATCGAGAAAAGTCGCAGAGGAAAAGTGTGGTAGACTCGTCGAAACGAAGATACTCACGAATTATAAAGTATGTGGTAATCAACTTGCCAGGGGGGGCCTGTACTGTGGACTATGTCTTACTTGACAAACTTTTATTTTTTTTCCTTTTTGCGTTATACTTTTTTAATTAAATGACATAGCCGAACAAAATTGAAGATCTGGGGGTTCTTTGAGGCAAGATATTTAAGTTCGTCCGTGTTTTTAATGTTGCTAGTAGAGGGCGCCAGCTACGACCACCTCCACTTGTTTTAGATGACATACCTTTTTTTAAGCTTAGTAAATTGACCTGTTTATTAAAAAATAAGTTGCTATAATTTCCTCTGCATCAAAAATGTACCCTCACTTAAGTCTCTAGGAGCAACTTTTTTCGAGATAAACGCATTTTAAAGGACCCCGCATTTTTCCTATGGAAAATGGGTTTCGGCCAATTGTTTTTAAACTTTGTAATAGTTCTTAACACGCTGATCAAAAGTCTCCACGGGCACAAAACCCGAAAACTCCCCTAACCCTCCCAAAATCACTTTCAAAAATCCTCAAATCCCGAGTGACCTTAGAGGGTGATTTTGGAGGAATTTTTTGGTTTTGTACCCGTAGAGACTTTTAATCAGCGTGTTGAGAACTATCACTATGCAAACTTATAAAATAATTAGCCGAATCCCATTTTCCAGAAGAAAATTGCGGGCTCCTTAAAAGTGCGTTTATCTCGAAAACAGTTGCTCCTGATGGCCTTAATTAAGTATACGTTTTTAATGCAGAGGGAATTATATTAACTTTTTTTAATTAAACAGGTCAATATACTATGTTATGTCAGCTAACACAAGTGGGGTAGGCCGTATCTGACGCCCTCTAGCAGCAACATCAAAAGCATGGACAAATTTAAATTTATTTTCTCAAACAACCCCCAGATCCCCAATTTCGTACCGCTATGTCAGTTGGGTAAATAATTATTATAAACAAAAATAACGAAAACAAAATTAAGTCTGACACTCTATATCTTAGTAGTTATCAACTTTGGGATAAGGCAAGTTTTCGTAAATTGCATTATTTCGAGATAAGGGACCTGCTGTCGCTCTGTGTCCCATTACTTTTGGGACACCCTGTATATGTACGGATAATCTCTGTATGCTTTCATGGATATCGACCGGTATTTATAGTCAAATCACCCTTAAATTTTTAAGTGTAAGTTTTGAATCACCTTGTATTTATTTAATTTAAATACATTTATGTACAAAAGCAAATATTTAATTTAGAAAATTTTGAAACGTAGAAATTAATGATACAAAAAAAAAACAAGTGACTGTCATTTCACAAAATATTATGTCATATGCAGGCAAAGGTAAAATCGTTTTGACTTCCTTTAGAGCTTTAAAACATAAATTAATTAAACATTATATTAAAATTTTTAAAATGTACAAACGCAAATAATTTCTTTCAGCAAAAATGTTACAATTTCTATGCAATCCGAACCCTTTGAAACGTAAAATCTGGCATTTTTCCCTTTTTGATTGCAGGTGAAAACCGTCACCAGGCCGCCGCCGGCTCGTCAGCTGCAGACTAATAAATTTTCTAGGAAAATGTAGCATAAGAAAATCCTTTAAATTTTCCCTTATTTAAAGAGAAATTCGCAGCAAATTTTCCAAAGATTAAGTCAATTTGCTTGCAAATCTAGGCCATAGAACACAGGTGACGAAAGTGCACGATTTCACTGAATGCAGTAATTTTTTCGCGCCTTTAGTTGACAGGTGATGCAAATGAGAACTTTATGAAATAAATTATACACTGTTTGAAATACAGAGTATTCGGTGACGGATATACTTAAAATAATCCTGGATGCGTGCATTTTCATCTAATCGTCTAATAACCCTAGAACTACTTTAATTTGTTTTATTTACCTTACAAATCCTGTCGAATTTATAGCGCTACTGACGATCTTTCGTAAAGTAAGAAGAGACTAAAAATAGATAGGTAAAAAAAATAATGTTTTAAACGTTATTACCTCTGATACAAATACTATATATGGGTCCCAGCATTACATTTGGAATTTTATTTCCATTAAAACTTTAAAAAATTGTTAATAAGCGACTTATGTGGTATCTTCTTTTCAAAAAACTCTTATGCTCTAAACAAAGTGGTTTCACAGATAACAGATGCTTCACGGACAATATAATTGACCTGGAATCCGAAATACACGAAGCGTTCATTAACAAACAGAAATGTTTGGCAGTTTTCTTTGACAATTACCGAGCGTTTGATTCTGCATGGAGATATAATATTTTACAAAAAATACAAACCTGGATGATGATTCCACGGTATTGATGGAAACATGTTGGCATTTATTAAAAATTTTTATATTCAACGTAGCTTTCGAGTCAAACTTAATGGCAAAACTTCTGATCCTGTAATTCAAGAAAATGGCACACCACAAGGTTCAACAATCAGTACAAATCTCTTTCTTATAACAATAATTGATATAGAAAACAACATGAACTTACCAGTTAAAGCAAGGCTTAACGCAGATGACTTGGTTATATACGTAAAAGAAAAAAAATTGGTACTAATGAAGTATCTAATCCAAAATCAAATTAAATATCTTCAAAGTTGGTCAGACCAAACAGGCTTTAAATTTTCAACTCAAAAATCAAAATGTATGTTATTTTTCAAGATGCCAGTGAGTATTTGCCCTGCACTATTCCTCAACAATGAAAACATCGAATATAGTGATAAAGTACAATTCTTGGGAATGATTATGGATAAAAAGCGGAGTTGGGAGCTTTATATTCGTCAGCTGATTAATAACTGCCAAAAAGGTATAAACTTACTAAAAATATTGTCCAGTAAAACATGAGGCGCGGACTCAACCACTTTAAAAAAACTATATCAATCACCGATACGATTAAAAATCGATTATGTTTCTTTGCATACGCATCCGCAAAAAACAGTATATTAAAGAGGTTGGATTCAGTACACAATACAGAAATACGTATAGCCCCAAGGGCATTTCGGACTAGTCCCATAGAAAGTATGTTAATCGAAGCTGGGGAACCACCTCAAGATTTAACGATAAACTATTTAAGTCTCTCTTATGCTGTTTCTATCGCTCCTGATTCTACTCATCCAGTATACGGTAACACTTTTTTTAACAGGAGTTGTTTAACAGCAAAAAAAAGCTCAGATTCACCATTACACATAAGACTAACAGGGTACCATAAAGATTTAAACATTGAATTACCATGGATATTTCCTTTACAACATGATCTACCACCACCATGGATACTGAAAATGCCCTTAGTGGACCAAACGCTTTTAAGGTATGATAAAGCTGAATAAAATCCAACCATTATTGGAAATACCTTTAATAAAATATTATACGATCACCAATTAATATGAGCAGGTATATACAGATTCTTCCAAGTCCGTAGAAGAAGTAGGCTCTGCTGTTGTAACATCCCATGACCAGTGTTTTTACGGGTGAGCTTTATGCTATTTTTAAGCTCTAGTTTTCATTAGGGAAAACCAACAAAGGAAAATTTTTAATTATTACTGACTCCTTAGTGCACTTATTAGCTTCAGAAAATCTACAGTAAAAACCAATAATAAACATAATTAAAAATACTTCATGATACGCGAAAAAATTATTTATATGGTTTTTTACTATTGTTATTTTGGAATGAGAAAGCAGACAGAGCGCCCGTTGTGCGGTTCAAATTCAGAGGAAAAGATTGTGCTTCGACTACATAACTGACCTAAACAATTATTAAAAACACATTATAGTGCGTTCAATTAAAGGGGGAACCATTGGCTACTAATTGCAAAATAAAAGACACAGTCTCCCTGGCCTTATATCCCAGTGCGAGAAAAGAACAAGTGTTATCTCTGCTTAAGAATAGGACATACAAACTAACCCCAGTTATCTTATAACCGAATAGACCAACCCCATGCGAACATGAAAACTCCTTTAATATACAAATCTACTTAAGACTGCCCTCGCTTAGTGCGGAAAGACAGGCATGTCAGATACCCCTGGACATTGTAAAAACACTTGGAAAAAACTGTGACTATAACACCATCATAAGATTCCTTACTACCACTGGAATAATTAACAAACTTTAATTAAGAATTATAATGAATTAAGTTGCTAAATGTATGTTCAAAATCTAGAATGTCTAATAAGGTTTTGATTAATTTAATGTATGTGCGCTAATAACCCTAAGAGGTTGACGCGCTAATTAAATAAATAAATAATTTAAAATTTTAAGTGGATTTATTTTGGGTTACTTTTAAATCTCAAAACTTCTGAAAATTGCGTTAAACATGTCAATTTAACGATTATATGAAACTTTTCTTTTGAATTTAAAGATTTTATAGTGCAACATAGGGAAAATATATTGATCTATAAAAATATTGGGGCATTTAGCGATACCCTCCACCCTTAACATGTGAAATTTATGATTTTATGTAATTTATAAATAACCGGCTGATTTTTGTACAATTGCTAAATCAATAATGGTGAAATGTCACGGTTATATTGCTCTACAAAAATCAAGGCCCTTTAAGAAAAGGGGGGCCCAGCTGGGTTTCCAATGAGCAAGAGCCCGTCCCCCACCGAACGAATGCCCACTTGTCACTATAATATGAGAAATGATCTATAAATAAAGTTAACAAAATGTCACAAGTCCATTCATTCAGGTTCAATTTAAGTCTCTTTTGCCCAAATCTAATAACAATTTGAATTTGTCTCCAAGATTATTATATATGGTGCAGTGGAGAAGTGTTTCCTGCAAAAAATAGTTAGTAGGCTTTAAAATATATGAGCGGTAGCTTATTTGACGCAAAATGCAAATCTGAGAAAGGCGTTTTAAGGATTTTTAACAAAAAAAACGAAATAAAAAAAGCCATTTCGATATTTGATGATAATTAAAAAACCATAAGAGATAGCGAAAACTGCAAAAAAGATCCTTGAAAAAGGGGAAATTTCCGATAAAATAGCCAACTTTTTAAAGTTCTATTTCCATTATTTATAATTTTAATTAAACGCTCACGCGACATTTTTGTTGCGCGCTTGGCGTCAAAACCAAGTACGTCATATTAAATATTTTTTAGGGTATTATTTATTAATTGAAAATTTTTTAAAAATTATGCTGTATTCAGGACACTTTAAAGAATTTATTTCCGATGAAAATTTAACTTAAAGTTAGTTTTTAAACAAGTTAGACAATTGTCAGTTAACAAAATTGTTTCGAACTCTCGTTCTTATTGTACAAAAAAATGCTTAAATAATTGTCGTATAAATTTTTTGCTTCGTAAAGCCCTTCTTATTACTTAACTTACTTAACAAAATAACGTTATAAGAGTTTTACAAAACTTAATCCTTAGATAATAATAATTTTATAACTTTGACAAAAAATTAAAATTCAGAGTAATATTGTAAAAGCTATAAACTTATTATAAACAAAGCTTTAAATTTTTAAAACTTTTATGGCGTGATCTTATTAGGTATGTATATAAAAAGAGCTCCAAGACGCGAAAAATTCATACGACAAATATTTAAAAAAAATTATGTACAGTAAGGACGAAAGTTAGAAACAATTTTGTTAATTACCAATTGTCTAACTTGTTGAAAAATTAACTTGAGTTAATTTTTTAACGGTCATAGATTCTTTAAAGTGTTTTGAATACACCATAATTTTTAAAAATTTTTAAATTAATATTTAATACCCTAAAAAAATCGTGACGTACTCGGTTTAGACGCCGAGCGAGCAACCAAAAATGTCGCGCAGAGGCGCATTTTCAGAGTTAAATTAAAAGTATAAATAATGGAGATAGAACTCCGAAAGTTATGACTTTTTTATCGGAAATTCCCTACTCTTCAAGATCTTTTTTGCAATTTCTGCTATCTCTTATGGTTTTTGAGTTATTATAAAAAATCGAAATGGCATTTTTATTAATAACTACTGCAATTTTTATTGGCAGAAAAAATCCCCAAAACGCCTATCTCAGATTTGCATTCCTCGTCAAATGAGCTATCGCTCATATTATTCAAAGCTTTCTAACTATTTTTCGCAGGAAACACACTTCTCGACCACATTAATACATAACTAAGTCTTTCTTGTCGGAAAGCATTTAAAAATCATAAATATTTATAAACCCATATTAACTAATCAGAAAACAAGAAAAATACGCCCTAAAAATCCCTCAAAAGATTCGCAATAACTCATTAAGGATTCTTTCGATGAGGACAAACAAGCGTTCATTTTAAATATTTCATTTCGAGGCTTATTTTTAAGTTGACGGAAAATATGGGAATCCGAATCGGTACGGTGGCGTGGTCGGTGCAGCAGCTCGTCAGAAAAAGCTAATTTTTCTCTTTAATTTTTAATTGAATATCTAATAAGAGGGTATTACGGAAAAGGCATAATTACGAACAAACTTATAAAAATAATACTAAAAAATATTTTTGTATGATTAATTTTTTTTTGTGTGTAGTTTTATTACATTGACAATTCCACTCATGAACAAATAATCCCATTTAAAATGTTAAAAATCGGAATTTACTTTTGGATAAAAAGAAGGAGAAGAAAATGTAACTGGCTTAAAAAATCGGAAAAATTTTAACCCTGCACGTGTGCAACTTGCCCTCAAAAAAGGATGCAAAACTCTTTTTTAACTATAGACCTATATATTTTCTTTTAGTTGTTTGTATGGTAATGAAAAAATTAATTAATTCCCAAATCTTAAAGTATGTAAAAAAACATAAAATTTTGCATGACCGACAATATGATTCCACCACAAAAGATCTACAGCTGATCTTCTTCCCTTTGTTTCACACAACTTAACCAAATGTCTTGGGTTTCTTGGTGAATTCCAGATCGTTGCTCTTGACATATCCAAAGCTTTTGATCGGGTCTGGCATGATGGACTTGTTAACAAACTTCCTTCCCACAGTCGTCCACCTAAACGACCGTAACCGTAAACTAAAAACAAACACATTACATCCATAGTCTCAGCAGCTTTAAAAAAGCTTGGATTTCTTTTTCGAGCCAGAAAGTATTTTTTTCTTTTAATCTGTATACTTTGTACGTATCCCAGATTAGACCCTCTCTAGAATATTATTCTCATGTCTGGGGAATGGCGTCTCCTACAACCCTTAACATTCTTGTCTCCATTCAAAAAAGAGCTATTCGTCTTATTAATGATCCTACACTCACAAAAAACTTTCCTTCTCTTGCCCACCAACAACACTGCAAACAGAGGTCTGAAGCAAAAATAATTTATAAAGAATGGAAGAAAAGAAAATTTGAAGAAGCTGCAACAATTCTTAACATACGAAACGTATTTAGCAAACCTAGTATTAACATTCCAAATAGCTGGCAGCCATTTTTGAACCGTGAAAAATCGGTCAAGCTTTGGTAAATACCTTAAAATATTAATAGAACATAAATAATTGTATGAAAAAAGTCATAAATAATAAACAAAGTTCTTTTTCTATTTCAGGCGATCTGCTAGTTCATAGGGGTCAGTAGGACTGAGCACACTCAGTTCGCTATACCCCGGGACCAGGACCAAAGTGGTCCCATTCTTTCCAGGTGAGTAACCCAACAGAAACTTATTAAAACATGAATCAGCCACAAAACTATAGAACATAATTACTATTTACGACAGTTTAAAGCCCCTAACTTATGTTGGGTTACCACTTATCTGAAAAATTTGGTGTAAGACAAGAAGTATTATAAATATATTAAAAGGAAAGTTAAAAAAATGAAATCGACTTAAAAAAATAACATTAAATAATGACCTTATATGTTTTACATATGCTATATAAGATTGTGGTCCCCACATTGTTTATACCCACTTTTGATTTCGTTTTTGTTAATTAATTTATATATAAATATGTAAAATATTACTTGTTAATTTTAGGTTTTTTTAAAGACAATTTAATTTTATTAAATTACCTTTTTATTTTATAGTTTTTGGTATTAAGTATAATCTAAAATATTTGTTTTGTACTGAGTAGTAATAGTTTTGTTTGTTTAAAGATTTGGTTGATGAATTTCTTGGATGCATCAGAATTTGACAAAGCTTTTGAGATGTTTTCCTTTTGACGCCACACCCGTAGCTCCTATCAATAAGCCAGGCTTTTTACTACCATAGGCAGCGCAGCCTCTTGGGCTTTTTATGCCTAATCTTCCATTATCTTGTCTTGTTTCGACTACAAGTCTGTATAACCCCGAGACTTGTTGGTGGATATATCGCTCATTTTCGGTTGCACAAATAATGCCTGTCTTTTGTGATTCAACGGTTCACATTCGCACAGGATAGGGTAGGCTTTTTCTTTCCCCTCCTCGCACATTTTGTAACTTGGGTCCCCATTATATGAGCCTATCTTGTGTATGTGTCCTCTTAGGTTATCGTGCACTGTTAGCAGCCCTACAGTTATGCGAAGTCTCTGTTCGTTCTGTTAAATGAGCCCCTTATGAAGCTTCCTCCATGTCTTATTCTACTGAGGCTCTCCCAGTATCTCCCTGGTTTGCCCCCGTGTTGTGGTTTTGGTCACTCCAAGGGCAGGTTCTGGTCCAAAGTATAGTGTTCTTCCAGGACGTTCAGTTCTTTTTGGCATTCCGTGTCAGCTTTAACATTACTTTGGGGTTTACTAGTGCCCCTAGTGACGCCTGGCTGTCTAGTATTATGCAGATCCGCTTGTTTTTATGGCCAGACAGTTACACTTACACGATTAGTCTAAATCAAAAATACCCGATTTTAATATCTTTACTGTTACCCAAGTTAAAGTCAATGTAAGCCCATAATAAAAAATGGTCACAATTCGATTAATAGTTTTGAAGAAATGCGTTGACAAACATGCTTGCAAACATACAAACATACATACATAACCTAAAACATTTTGAATATTTGTTTGAAAGCCCTAATAGATTATCATAAGTCAATATATTGCACTTCCAATAATATTACACACATACGTGTCGAATTATTAACATCCCTTTTTGTGGAGAACAGATATGGAGTTTTTAAAAGCAAAACAAGTTCATTTTAGAAAGGATGAGAAATTAAAAAAAAAAAAAACTCTAGACAAAGTATTTGTAGGAACGTATTTCAGAAACATCTTAATATTTATCCTTCACGCCGAAATTAAGAACACTCTTCACGAATTAAATCAATAAAGGAAAAACAGCGAAAAAAGTGAATAAATCCCCGGGGACAGGAAGTTCGGGGGCCGGGCAGGTGGATTAACATTAAAACACGTCGGCTCGGCTGTCGTCTTACAGAAAAATGTACGGCCATTCAATTAATATGCTCGCCGACATTTTTACGGGGGTAAAATTTAAGGGTGGAAGATTAGCGAGATCTATGCCCTTTTTCTTGTTTTTTTACTTAATTTGTTTTAGGATGGGGATTATTTCAGTTTTGTACTTGTTTAAAAACTTCTCAAACGCTTTTTGGGATCACACAATAAAGGTTCTGTATTAAAACTTTATTACAAAGCGGTCTATTGATCCCACATAAATATAAGTAAAATTAAAAATAACTTTAATTGGGCTTTGATAGTTGAAAATCTTAATTTACAAGTTTTCATTGCCCATGCTGCGAGACAAGACAAGAAAAGCCATCCTCTCGTCTTGACTAGTAGACTCAAGAAAAATTGCTTTCTCATTTCGTGAGCTCGCTCGAAAAATAACTCCGTTTCGTCGTGTCCCATCTCGTCTTGTTTATCTCTTATATAAAATATAAGATGTAAATACATAGATTATTTAATAACTTTTTCACTTCCAAATATATTTTGGGAATTTTATAGGGTTTTCCGTATATTTTGAAGCACCACCAGAACTTTTATTTTAAGAGTTAGAAGAAACTTTAACGTATAAAAGTTGAAGTATTTTTACTAAACCGTCAGAATTTGTTATCAGATAAAAGAAAAGAGCATCAGAAATGTGTTTAAATATACTAAGTTTGGATTTTTTTAAGGGGAACACCCTGTATATTATTATTTTTTTGGCTTCCGATTTCATAAATTCAGATAGCCGAGATCACAACATTTAGCCTACTTGCTAATTGATTACTGATTTTAATATCAGTAATATTTTGATGTAATAAAAACATGCGGATTGCGGAAAAAAAAGCAATGCTAATATATATATTGGTGGTAAATTTGAAGGCTGTAAATACATTTAATTTACTAATTTTTGTCTTAGAGTCTAAAGTTCATATTTTTTTCGTTTAAATCGGAACTTAAACAAAATATATTGACTTTAAGCTGAAAAATGCAGATTTAAGTCTTAGATATACCCTCCAAAACTAATTTCGATGTCGGTAAAGTCAAAAAAGTTATAGTAACGAGCCATTTCTGAGGCAAACCGGGAGACAGATGCTTGTTTTAATTTCGCGCTTTTTAAAATAAAAAGCCATTGTTTACAGGGTTTTTCTGTATATTTTGGAGTACCACCAGAGCTTTTTACTGAACCGTCAGAATTTGTCATAGATTAAACAAAAGAGCATATATATATATATATATATATATATATATATATATATATATATATATATATATATATATATTATATATATATATATATATATATATATATATATATTTATTTATTTATATATATTTATATTATTTAAAAAAATAAAAATAAATAAAAATTATGATTTTTTTTCTTAAAATTAATCAAAAAAAAAAAAAAAAAAAAAAAAAAAGACCTAAGATAAAAAAAAAACCAATGAGACAAAAACGGTGGACAAGAATTTCTTGTCTGGGCAGCATTACCACTTTTGAATATGTCTATCATTAAATTATTACAGAATACTACACACTAGAAGTATGTTTTATTATTAACAAAAAATAAATTACACATTGAACTTTATAAATGGTATATATTTATTTTAATAAAGAACATTTTACCCTCGTAAAACAATATGTTGAGTGCAGAAAACCTAATACTAACGACTAGTTATTTTTTATCTGGACAATCATCGCCCAATCCATTATTTTTTTAATTTTCTTGATTCGTGCGTCACTTCGCGGTCATTTTGTTCATTCGCAAAAAAGCCTTTTTACGTGTGCTGGTCTTTTGTTTGATTAATATAAACGTTAATGTGTAATGACAGGGATTTTTGATGTTCGTGACTATTGTGATTTTTATTATCTTCGGTAAAAAAATGGGTGTCGCAATTGGATAGATTGTGAGAACAAAATAATTTTAGAAAATGTAGATCATAATAAGACCCGTTGTAAAAAATCGAAGTCGTCCCAGACGGGAGCTACTGTGAAATCCGATAAACGCTATTTGAAGATATCCAGGACGAAACGATTAAATTCCAAAATAGCGATGTTTGCAAATACAACTTTTTTGGTGGTTAGGGTGATAAAGCGAGTTCTGAAATATTTTGGTGTAAAAACGCAATTTTAAATCCCATTGTTAGGTAAAGTCGTCTCTCCGGTAGCGTAGTGGTCAGAGTCTCGGCTCGCCGTGCCAGCGATCCGGGTTCGATTCCCCGCCGGGGAGACACTTTTAGGTAGTAGTTATTTAAAATAACGTCCGTGGTGGCACTACCGCGTTGTCTAAAAGGTGCTGTGAAATGCAATATTTGCATGTTTCAGTGCTTGGACACACACTTGTATATGTATATGTCTAACATAAATTACATATGTATATGAAAAAAATCCTTTGTGAGCTGTCACAAAGATAAAAAAATGACTTTGAGGTATTTAGCTGTAATTTTAATTACATATTTAAGTAAACAAGCATTTTTAAATATTTTTGTAATTAAAAGTAAACAGACACAAAAACTTGGATACAAGCAATGATATTCGTTTAGCCATAAGTAAGAGCATCAGGCCAAGGATTGCCACGTTTAAAATCGGGATCAAGAATCGAATTTGTTAAGTGTGTAGTAATAGTATGAAGTAGTCTATTCTTATTTATTATTAATAAAAATATTTAAAATTTTGTTTTATATGCTTATTTTAATAACTCGTTACAAACAACAAAAATTCCAAGTAGTACAGTCACTGAAGGGTTTCACCTCTGAATTTTTTAAGCCTCCATCGATTTGCGTGAAAATTGGTAAGTAGTTTGATGGTGCCTTAAGTAACAAAAATGTCATAGTAGCGACTACCGCTTTTACCCTGGGGGTGGATACCACCCCTTCTTGGGGGCTGAAATTATTTTATCAAAAATAACCCCGGAAATCGATAAAGGCACCAATTTTAAGCAACTTTTCGTTATTAACTATTAAAAATGTTGATTTTTCATAAAAAAATGCTGTTTTGAGACTGTTTCTTACAAGTAACTCCAAAACTATACGTTTCTCCAAAAAAATTGTCTTAACCAAAATGAAAGCTTATAAAAAAACAAAAAAATGTTTTTCTTTAAAAAACAGTTTAGGTTAAATGCAAAGCGACTTATAGCTACTTAAAGGTATCATTTTTTGTAGTACGCAACGAAGTGTTCGAGGTTAAATAACAGGAAACCGATATATTTTTCGGAAAATATTTTTAAAACATTTTTAAAAGTACATGCGTAGACCTTTAAAAATAGCCCTAAATTAAGTAAATTGCATTAAAACAAAGCGAGTTATGATAAAAATAAGACGAAGCTCTCAAATTTTTAAAGAAAAAGTGAAAAATAAAACCTCGCCACTTTCACCAAAATTGAAATTTATAAAATTCCTTAAATGATTTACTTTATTTAAGTAAAGGTAATGAGCTCAAAAAGTTTGACCGGTTTATAATGTTTTTTTTTTATTTAAAAAATAATTTTTCAAATTTCTTTTTAAATGTATCTTATCTTTACATATAATCTCCCTAGAACATAAATTATTTTTGGAGTACATGAATTTTTTGGAAATTATCACAAGTCGCGAAGCGACGAGTGATAATTTTCTTTAAAAATTTATGTACGAGAAAAATTTTCCGCAACTAATTCAAGCACCTGGGGGATTCGGTAAGAAAATTTTATACCTGAATTATATTAAAAAAAACATTAAGTTAATATTTATTTGGACATTATCCATAAATAATAGAAGGCATTAAACACAATGCCAGTTTTGACGTTTTTCGTTATTTGGACTGTCATTAACATTGTGTGGGTTTTTTACTTTAAAAAGAAATGTTGCGATTTGGAAAGGAAATTACAGAGTTAATTAGAAAAGAGGTAGAAAATTTAACTTCATCAAATACCCAAAAGTCTAAAGTAATAATAAAGTAAGTAAATAAAAAATATTGTTAACATTATTTCAATATTATAATTGTCTAATTATATAAAAGCTGTCACGTGCCGGGAAATATTTACTTATTAATTTTACGTCTACATGCTCATATGGATAAAAAAAAATTAGAAAATTTGCTGGTTACCATGGTAACAATGTCGAAATAAAGCATTTGATTGGTTAAAAATGACTGGTACAATATTTTCATAATAACTCTAAAACTACTAAATTTACGTAAAAAAAATGACAGAGAACAAAAATTTAGGTTTTTCTTAACAAACATTCGATTTTTTCCTTATTTATGTGGGATAAAAAACAACCAAGATCATCCTTAAAAGTTTAAATTTTATTGTGAGGATCATCTGGATCATTGGATGGACCCGATGACCAAAAAATTAACGATGTTAACGTAAAAAACATTTTTTTCCAAAGATGGTGCACTAAATGAACATATTAAGAGGGCTTACTTACACACCCAGATATGGTTTGGTAATAAAAATATTCTTCCAGTTTATTGGGTATGGGTTAATATTAAAGGATCTTTACATTAAAAATGCAAATTCACCTGCACCAGATGAACGACGTAAAATAATATTTTGCAACTGCAAAAAAGGATGCGATGCCTCTTGCGGTTGCCGAAAAATTGGACTATTTTGTAATTCAAAATGTGGAACATGCAGCGGTGACAAAAGTCAGAATTGTCCTCCCATTGACCATGAAGAAGAGGTTAATTCTAATGAAAAATAATTTTAAAATTTTCATTAATTAGGCTTTGATAATTTGTATTCATTGCATTTGACAAAAAATAAATAAAAACTTTTGTTCATTCATATATTGTAATCAATTAAATATTTTTAAGCTGCTAAAAATATTTATTAATTTTATGATAAAGGGTACTTTTTAAAGGCCGAAATTTTACAATAAATATATATATATATATATATATATATATATATATATATATATATATATATATATATATATATATATATATATATATATATATATATATATATATATATATATATATATATATATATATATATATATATATATTTTAAAATCAGACAATAAGATTTTAAGTCATAAATGCATTATTAAAATGAATATAGCTGCTTAAAAATATTTTTTAATTGATTTCAGGTAGTTTTTAAGGGTTTAAATATTAGAATAAACAAATAAATAAATAATTTTTTTATATTCAGTAAAAACGCTTTTAATGCACTAATAAAACGACTAAAGCTGCTAAAAAATATTTTTTTCATTGATCTTAAAGTAAGGGGTGGTTTTTCAGTGTAAAAATTGCAGTAAATCAGTAAATTATACCATAAGCAGTTAACAAATTTTTGGTGTTATATAAATGCGCGATTTAATATTTTAGGGAGACAATAAACAATTTTTTAATGATTTTTCGAGTAAAGGTCTCTGAAGGTTAAAAAATATTGATAATTAAAAATCATTTGTAAAAATGTTACAGAATCTATATTTTACTCACCTAAATAAAATTTCCACCGATTGAATGCTTTAATTTGCATTTCTATCATTTTTTTTTTTGGAAAAAAGTGTTACCCCTATAATGCAAAAAGCATAAGTTGAGCACATGTCTCTTTTAAAGTTAAGGGTAAAACAGGCTCTTCTAAAGGGGTCCGTAGCCAATTCAGGGAACCACTGAGTTAAACCAATGACAAGATTTGTTTGGGAATCTTTTGTGGCGGAATTCCTACTGCCGATCATGTATGCTTTTCCAAATACTTTTAAATTTTGAAATTACCTTGCAAATAATCAAAAGAAAGATATAGTAAAAGATTAGAAAAATATAGTAAATATATCAGAAATTTAACAGCCTTTTTCATAGACTCTACCACTGTCTCATGACTGCATAAAATTAGAAGTCTCTAAAGAGCAAATTCGTGCCCCACCCCTAAATCAAACCGAATGAGTTTTCTTTTCGGTTCATGTCGCCTAAGTAATTATCCATGTTTATGCATGCCGTGCGTCCGTTCCATCACTAAAAATTAAATATGGCAACAGATTAGTAATTCCTATTAATGGCGAGACACTCCCTCGATTAGTGCTACATACCTTTGTGACAAATTTTCGACCGCATGTTTATTCATTATTTCAATATGGATATCCATTTAGTGTGGATTGAACGGACATCATGTCAGTGACGCGGGTATTAATTGGAAAGGCTTTTTTAAACTTACAAAAATACATTTATTTGCCGCAAATGAAACAAGGTATATATTAACATATCAGTGGTTTTAATTATTTAATACATTTTACAAAACCTATATTGATTTTACCTAATTTAGAACATCTAATATAGTGCTTAATCTGAAAGTTTTATAGTCCAAGCGGCGACCTTCGTAAAAGGGGGTAAACAAGAATGGGTACAATGGCTTTATTACTTTTCGGATATCAGACAAGTAATAATCTAACGGATTGGTAATATGTTACTTATTTTTTTTTAATTTTTATAAATTTCATGTAAAAGACATAAGTACAATATTTTACTAGTCGATAGAGTTTTAATTAGTAAAATATAAAAATTTATTCTAATACCATAGTTTAAAAAATATACAATATATGAGTTGCGTCACTCGTGGCGGCTCTTAAAAGCCACCCATCTTATCCCCGCCTGCCCAATATATTCGTACCAGTCTATGGTGTAAAGCCGAATG
>JAHBCN010013114.1:0-25096 GCA_019359885.1 Listronotus oregonensis
AAAAGTATTAACCAAAACCTATGAAAGTGCAAAGCATGGGCTATTAAGGGGAAGGGGGAGGCCGGGATGCATTTCCCCCAAAGGCGACATTTTTTTGATTTAAGTAACATTTTTCTCAAATTGGCGCTCATTTTAGTTTTTGTACCCTAACTGTCGCATTTAGGTTAATATATGTATTGTTTACTATTTATTTTAACTCATTATTTGTAAAATATTAAAATAAAGTCTTTCGAAAAAATATGGTTTTATTGAGCAGCCTACCCCAAACCTAAATCCCTGGTTATGCCAATGTGCAAAGGTTTGCACAGATCAGCCTAAAAGCTGTGATTAAAGATTCGGTATAGGTTTTGAAATTTCAATATTATCAAATCGTGATACAAATTCTCATGGGTACTTTTGCTCATACATTTTGTATGCGTAGATAGAGACAATGCCTTGATGTGTGAATAAATATTTAATTTTTAAGCTTCTGAGTTTCTTATATGGTAAATGTTGCTGAATTTAGTGCTTGACCGACGGTATGTGCTGTCTTTGGTCAAACATTGCTAAATTAATAAAAATGTTTGATTAATACAAATGCAGGGCGCGTAGCAGTCTATCAGGTAGAGATCGAACGCTGTAAGAACAACACCGATACGTCACGGTCTCATATGGCAAACTGATATAAAACCGTGACGTATCGATTGTTGCTAACAGCGTTCGATCTCTATACCATTTAGCTGATCATACATTTTTATTGACATTCGATCGATGTCAGTGCTGACCGTCAGTTGAGCGCTAAATCCAGCCTAAGCATTAAAAATGTTATTAATATACTTAGCCAAAATAAGGGAGATATCACATAAAGACGTCGTTAACTATTTTAAATCAATAGGTTGGACGATACAGTAAATCTCTTACAAGAGGAAGCACAAAGGACCTACTGAGGTCTAGGTGCAGTGGTATATTACCACCCTCTTATTCAGATTAGAGAGAATAGACTTAAAAGTCAAAACAAGGGTCATACAATAGTTAACAAATTATTGGTAAAATTTTAATATGAATGTGTGTATATTGATCTTTCGAGAGTTATTTAACAATTACCTAGAGAATGGCTAGTTGTGGTTTCCAAACTACTTTCTACTTTAAACAGTACCTATCTTAAATAATGTTACCTTGTTAGCTAAACGTCTAGGGTTAAGAACTGAATTAAAACAATCACCAAAAGACATTAAAATGCTTCTAAAAACAGTTCACTGACTAAAATCAACGAAAGTGAATTGTCACTACCGTTTTCTTGATTTTTTTTTAGATTTAGCACTATAAACAAGCACATGCAAAGAGAAATTCACTCTCGAAATTATTCAACCGTCTTCGATAGACTGGTCCAAGAGAGAAATGCTAGGTTCACCGCTACTACTTGCTGATTTTTACTTCCTATATCAAATTTCACGGAATTAATCGGGGTTATTATACAATAACTACTTTTACATTTGGGTAGGTTATGTTTCTATGATTCACACTGTGAACAGCACAGTAATCGAATTTGCGCGAACTATTGAAAAATTCATAATTATTTGTAAATGACAGATCGGTTAATAATATCAGACTATAAAAACAGTGGCGGCTCGCCATATGAAGCAACTGAGGCCGGGCCTCACATGTAAAATTACACTGTTACAGGTACAATCAGCAGTACATATAATGTAAAATTTATTTAAATATAAAACGCTTTTTAACTAATTTCTAATTATTAAAAGTATCAAAACATTAAAATAACATTATAATTTAAAATAATATCTTTTAAATTTAGCGCGCGCACCTTCCAATCGCTCAAATAGACCCTCCTATCGCATAGTAACAAAATAGTAATCTCCGAAATTTGGGTTGTCTCTGATTTGGGCTTCATATGCGTCACAAATCGCCGATGCAACGCTATGCTACCCCACCACGCAGACCGCACAAGACGAGGATTTAAATACGCGAATTTTTGCATCCGTTGAGGCCCACAATTTTGGGCTTGTATCGGCTGCATATTGCCAAATGGTCGCTTTAGAAGGTGCGTATTTGAAATTTGGCAACATTATATTGTCTATCTCGTTCATCTCCTCTCTTTTCTTCTTGAAGAATCAGGTGTGAGGTGATTTATTTGTTTCTATAATTAGATCACGGCATAGGAATTGCAACTGCGACCGTATATTAATAATAATTTAGACTATAGAACGTGCCTATTAGAGAGAGCGGGGTAGTATTTAATCTTTCTGGTTTAAAACAGGTGTTTGTGTTTGGCGATTTTAGACTTTCGAGGTAAGGCATAAGCCCTTAAAACCTGGTAAGCAGTACCTATTTGTTTTGTATTTTAATAATAGCCACAGCATAATTTTTTTTTTGGTTGGTTTGGTTTAAAAATATTTGCTTTGTTACTTTGTTTTATCTTGTACCGGTTTTAATTTAAAAATACTTATCGTAATAATGAATCCCTCTCACGATATTGTTTTATCTTTGCTTGAAACCCCTTTCTCGCGACGACCTGAAGTGGAAAAACGGCAAATATTAGAGAGTCGGCCAACCCCCAAAATTAATGGCGGTTATTAGCGAAAAGAGTGGTCGGGAGACTTCGCGAACGTTTCAAACTTCTTGGTATGATAGTTATAAATGGCTTTGCGGGAGTTCGTATAAACAGAGTCTGTATGCTGGCCGTGTATTTTATTGGGTAAGGCGAAAAATTCATGGTGCTCAAAAGATGGTTTTAGGGACTTGAAAAATTTTTCTCGTAGTACCAAAATGCACGAGGCTTAAAGAGCACATAAAAAACTTCATGGCTTTGGTTTGGGGTTAGAGCAAAATAGGGCCACCATTCAGGATGCATTAAAGGAAAACGCTAGTTTAAACAAAATTTTATACAACGAAAATGTTCGCAAAAATCGATTATTAATTAGTTATTTAATTGATGTTACACTTACGTTGGGAAAACAAGAACTACCTTTTCGGGGACATAATGAAAGTTTAGAGTCAATAAATCGAGGAAATTTTTAAAAAAATTTTTAAATGCTTAATTAAACGTAATCAAGACCTTACTGAACATTGTGAAAAATTTAGCAACATTTTTACAGGGCAGGGCTAAAACCATACAAAACGAACTAATTTCTTGTATTCATGAATATTTGACAGATTTTATTAAAAATGAAGTAAATGATAAGGAATGTCTTTTTTTTGGTGTAATGGCAGATGATACAACAGATATAACAGAGCGTTCCCAATGTGCGATAACTATTCGATACGTCATAAAAGGGTGTCTGTATGAGAGATTTTGGGTTTTTGATGTCAGCGAAAATCGAACAGCAGATGCTCTTTATAATTTGTTAGAAGCGTTCTGGAGCCATATAATTTTAGGGAAAGATTAGTGGCTCAGTGTTATGACGGGGCCAGTGTTATGTCTGGCGAGCTAAATGGGCTTCAAGCAAAGATAAAATCTTCAGCCCCTTGGCTTTGTTTACCCATTGCTGCGCTAGTTAAACCTTGTGCTGCAGCAAGGCACTAAACAAATCGATAAAAGTCGAATTTTTTTTTTGTACTTTGTTAGGTATACCAACCTATTTTCATAATTCAGCGAAGCGCGCCTTTGTTCTCGATCAAATAGTCGGAAAAAGGATACCAAGATCGGTCGAAACTCGCTGGTATACCCGTTCCAAAATTTTAAATTTAGTTGCCACTGAATGGGATAACTTAAAATTAGTGTTCCAAACTATAATTGATGACAAAACTTCAGGTTCAGAATCAGTAAATTCGGCAAAAGGATTTCTAAAACATTTTCAAGACTTCGACTTCGCTATTTTGACCAAGATCTATTACGAAATTTTCGCGTGCACTGATTTACTTTTTCAAATTCTGCAAAATAAAACTCTAGATATAAACTACTGCTCTAACCAAATCAAAATCGCTGCTCAACGATTTCCGAATTCAGAAATGAAGAAAAGTTTAAAGGGTTTTTTAATTGGGCAAAAAACAGAACTGAATTACCAAGTAAAAGGGGAAAAAGTGGTCATGAATTAGAAATCTTTTCGGGCTATAAAATATTGTACTACGAAATTATAGATTGTATATCCCTTCAGTTAAGTACTCGTTTTAATAATCTCCACGATTTAAATTTTCTTTCATTAGTAGATTCTTCAAAATTTACCGAATATTCTAAGAATTTTCCCGAAAAATCATTTGAATGTTTATTAAAAATGTATCCAAATGTTTTGAATTAGACCGACTAAAAAACGAACTTAATGTTTTATACAGGGACAAACAATTTTGTAATCTCGATGTTCAACAAATAATAGAAATATTATACAAGGAATTTAAAATGATCTTTTCGGAAACTTATAAACTCTTTTGCCTAGTATTAACTATCCCCAACAAGTGTAACGGTAGAAGAGATTTTTCGTGTCTTAAGCGCATTAAAACCTATTTAAAAATACCATGACACAAGAGCGTTTAACGGGTTTGTCAATGATGGCTATTGAAAAAGGAATTTTACAAAGTGTTAGTGAGGATCCCCAGTTTTATGAGGATATTATAGATAAATTTGCAAATTTGAAAAACCGTCGAATAGACTTAATTTACCAAAAGTAAAAAACTCTTAATTATTCATTATTTTGCCTAAATTTAATTTTTAATTATTTTCTTAATTACGCGTATAAGGAACTTATTTTGTGATGATGATCATTTTTTATTCTTTTTCTTTTTCTCTCTCTCTCTCTCTCTCTCTCCCTCTCTCTCTATGGGTACTGAAGGTGAATAAACACAAATAAGTGTTTATTTGTCCCTATCAATATCCTTACATAATTATTTTTATTTTTTTTAACAATAAGAGAATTATTTTTTGTTTTTTAACAATAAAAAATTATTTTTGTTTTTTTAACAATAAGAGATCTATTTTGTGTTTTTTAGCATTTAGTACTACTTAAACAAGTAACATTTTTTTGTTGTCGTTAGACATGTTTTATTTTTTGTTACTATTTTTTTGTACTTGAATAAGGTACAAATTTGTAGAGTTTTTAAGATATTTTTATTATTTTATTATGGTTTTAGTAGGGCTATTGGCGATGAAGTCCATAAAAAAAAACTTCAACGCGTCAGTGAATAATTCCTCAGGTGTTGAAGCACCAAGGTGACGTGGAAATTTATTCTTTTTTTGGGCCTCACCTGTTTTAGGTACCACGAGCCGCCACTGTATAAAAATTATATCCATCTAAATAAATAGGCGTTTATAACCATCCATTTTTTTTAACATAACCGATATAAACTGGGTAAATTATATTTCTCAAAGTTAAGAGATATTTATATTTTTGTAGTAACATATTTTAATTTTCATCAAGATTAAAAATAACGTCTGTCAGTATATATTTTTCAAAAATAATCTAATTCAATTAACCAAAAACTATAAATAGCTCGTGATGACGGCAAAAATATTTTGGTGATAACTTTAACATAATATGAATAACGATGTAATAACCAAAGTCAACCAATACGCCTAAAGACCGTAGTTAATACCTATTTCGTAAATTCAGGCTTTCCTCTAAGACTAGGTGGTCACTAGGGTTCATTCCCGGGTTCGGCTCGAGAATTCGGAAATCGTTGGGCTTTGTTCCCGGGAAATCAAACTCAGAAAACTCGAGAACTCGAGAAATCATATTTGAGTCTATGAAATTATAAAATAAAACTATTTGCGTTTGCCGTTTGTTTTAAACGCGCGGCGGCGGGGCGGCACGGGCCAAAGCGCAGTGGTACCTTTTGATCTCGCCGATCGCGCGCGGCGAACGCTCTGGCGGCGTCGTTTTATGCATAATGCAATACAGTAGGTAATACACCAGTAATGCCAATTTAGAAAATTATTCCCTAGTTCTCTCAGGGATTTTTTCCTACAATAAGGAAAAAGGGAATTTTATCTAATATCTAGGGAATTTTCAACTTTGGATTGTTTTCAGTTCAATTTATAGAATTTCAGTCAATTTATTAATTTTAATATTAAATGGACTATTAATGACAAGTACCTATTAAATCCTTATAAACTGGGTTAAGGCCGATTCCCATCTAAGCAGCATCAAGCAGCGCTTCGCAGCGCGACGCGCCGCAGCGTTTGCAGCATATTTTCACACACCATTCCCACCTAAGCAGCATTCGGCAGCAGCATCGCTAAGCAAAGCAGCAATGTAATATGCACCTCATCAGTTAAATTGATTTATCAAAATAAAATGAACCCAAACTCATCATCGTCGTCAGACAACTTGCTAGCTGAAGTAGCTATATGCGATAGTATAAAAAAAGCAAAAGAGAAAAAAACGGAAATATTGGGACATGATATTTTTCGTGCAAGACTCGAAGAAGGTGAATTTTATACGCTGTTTATCCATTCCTACTTATTTCTTCCACAAACAAATAAGCAAAAAATAGCATAAATAAGATATTCAAGTAGCTGCTTGCTTCGTACGCTTTGGCGCCTCGTGATTTCCACTTGTCCATCAACAAGCGGCGCAGCACTGTCATAAGCAGCAATGACGCGTGGCAACGCTCATAGACGAATTAAAATTTTGCTGCGAGGCGTTGTGCTGCGACGCGCAGCGACGCTCTGCTTAGGTGGGAACGGACTCATTTAATTACATAAAAACAAATATAGGCAGCATTTTGCTGCGCTGCGCCGCGCTGTGAGGTGCTGCTCCATGCTGCTTAAGTGGAAATCAGCCTTTATGGTTTGACCATTGTATCTTTTCAAAAATTGCTTCTTGTTGCGCTGATTAATCTAATACGGGTTAGTTCGTGGTATCGGGTTTCGGGGAATTACAGATCAACTGCTACTTAGCATCTCTCTGCATGTTGTTGCCCTTTCGTATTTTGTGGTTGTTGCCCACAAAATACTAAGAAAAAAAATGTCAGTTCGTGTATTTGTTGCCCCACAGTAATGCCGAAACTCAGCGAGTATTTTCAGTCGTTACCGACGTTAAAAATAAAAAGCGAAATTAATTATCCAGTGAGGCATTAAATGCAGTGTGTTTAATTCGTCTTTCTAGTGAAAACTGCTGCCAAAATTATTCATTAAATGAAAAGCATTTAAGTCTTATGAAAAAGGAAAATCTTTATAAAAAAAAGATTGATTTTTAAGAATTTTTAGAATTGTTTTTTTTTTTGTTTAGAAACTTTTATTTTTGTTAATTCATTTTGCTATCTATGTCCATTGTTACCATGAGATTTTATTTTTATGTATTTTTTGAACTTTTCTGACAATAAAGTCATTTCGTAAATAATTTTTCTATTTAATTTTGATCTAGGGAATTCTAGGGATTTTTTCAGAGAAAAACTGGGAATTTTCAGCGAGCTTGGTTGGCAACACTGTAATACACACGTTCATTAGTGTTTCGACTCTAGCTGATTCAGACGGTTTACAAAGTGTATTACACGCAATTTGTAAATTTCTCGACAACCCGAAGACCAGAAATTAGCCTCGAGAATTCTCGAGACCCGGAAAGATAGCTCAGAATCATGAACCCTAGTGGTCACCCATATCAAAGCTTACCCTAAAGGTTCAGCTTACTAATAAAGCTAATAGGTAAGATTGGTAGCATGTGTCTAACGCCCCCTGGATAATTTTATTTTTGCTGCTGCCACATAATTGTGAGATATAAATAGTACTCAATAATATTTTTAAATATACAACATAAACAATTAAATTATTATTTTTCAGGGAAAGTTTTATGGTACTAGACTTAGGCCAGGTCCACACACGCGTTTTTTGCCGCGCGGTGCCGCAAAAAATTAATACGCATCAGGCCACGACTTGACGGTAGTACGCATTCTGTTATCGGAGATGGATGTGGTTTGCAAAAAACGTGCAATTTTTGCTTTTCTTGTGTACAAAATGTATGTTTTCTTGTTTTTTTTTTCTATGTCTAAATCTTCCAAATTGCCCGCTATTTCGCTTTTTTCTAGCGACAAAAAAACCGCGCGTGTGTAGCGTTTGATTAAGAACAATGTACTTTGAGCCGTACTTGCGTGTGCGGTGTCGCTGCGTTCCCGCGGGAAGTGGCGGCAAAAAATGCACGCAATACGAACGCGTGTTGCCGCGACGTTACCGCTTGCATGTGTGCATTGTGTCATTTACTTTATAGTATCACAGACTGCAATTGCAGTACCGCTGCGGCACCGCGCGGCATAAAACGCGTGTGTGTACCGAGCCTTAGGTGTTTGGTATCATCTGGTGTTGTCAAGGTCAGATTTTTTACAGAAATAAAACTAAATCAAATTTAAACACCTAAAAAATAGTTCAGGTGTTAAGTATGTATGTAAATGGTAAACAAAACAGAAAAAAAAATTACTGAAAACTTACATATAAGATTTTGCATCTAATTTTTTAACAAGGTCTTTATTATCTTGTTTTTTCTTTTATCGATATGAAAAAATTATATCAAATGGTAAAAAAAAACACAGCTTAAGGTTTTTGCAGATCTTGTGTTTGGGGGTCCTTAGATTACATAAAAATTGTTTTTGTCTGTCTGTCTGTTTGTTGGCGACATAACTTCCGAACGAAATGATATAATGAATTCAAATGTAGTATATGTATACTTCTGAAGACAGATATTGTTGTTAAGCCATTACGCTTTAAGTAAAGGGAGTGAAGAGGGCATAGGTTTATATTTTAATAATTTACCTTTTTTTTTTTAAACAAAATTGGCAAATATTAGTACCTGATGTCCAGATCTACAGAAGGTAAAAATAGGAGACCAAAGAGAAGGTCAATAAAAAAAATTAAATGTATTAAGCTGTAGGTCATTTTTAACATTTTTGAGGTCAAGGAATATAAAAAAAGATCGAAAAAAAACATATTAATTTTTAATATATCCAGTTTTATTCAAAATGGGTAATTCTTAATAATGCATTTTTAAATTATTTTGAATTTGAATTAAACTTGACCTTGCGTTGGATCTTCATTATTTTTATAAAAAAAAATTAAGTAAAGAAAGTTACAAATTAGCCGTTTTCTACATTCATATTTTAACTCAGTATATGTATTTTGTACTCGGGGGGGAAGTTTAGGAAATCAACTATTCTCCATTTATATTAAAAAAAGATATCTTATAAGAATTGTTATGACTTACTCGTCAATGGTAATGTGAGTAACGTTACTAATATTTTATTTAAAATTATAAGGATTCCCGCGCATTTCTAATTAAACTTTAAATATTTTTTGTGCGGTTTTTTAATGTGTACCTAAACTAGAGGTGAACAACTTCCAACCGTTAATTCAAACGCATACCGTTACTTCAAAAGTTGGGCCTGTACGGATGATTGATCATGTTGATAAACAATAGGCCTTGCCATACGTATTAAAAATACATTCTTTACTTATCGATAATAATTTTAAAATATTTGTTTAGTAGTATCTACAGTCACGAGAACAATGGAAAACTAGGAATTTATGTTCCTCCCGATAAATTTTATTCAAATATAATGGACCATTAAAACACATACTTTGTCTTAAAATTAAGGACAGAATAGCGCAAAAACTATGAATATTACAAATAAAATCACAAATTTTGTTGTTTCTATAAAAATTCTAAGCACATGTAGTAATATGGCAGTAAAAGTATCTTTGCTTATATTTTCCACGTTAGGGATTAATACACGGAAAGTGGTTTCGTCCTCCCAACCGTCATCTTCAATTGTGGTGTTTGCTAGAATAGTTTGTGTACCTACGTAGGTCACACCGAAAATTTCTGTAAAATAATATACTCAAGGCACCAATGACACGAAGTAGACTGAAAACAAAATCTACATTTTTTAAGTCTTAACATAAGCAATTGCAAGTCAATAACTGTTATCGTTAATTTTTCGTGAATTTTTAGAATTTGTCTGTTAGCGTTAAAATGTATCTTACACGCAAAAATTTTCTTGCTATGATTTCTTATGATTTTAAAAGTGGTCTGTGCTCAAAGCAGTGTACTGAAAGACTTGGGGCTGGTTTTGGTGATGAAGCCCCGAGTTTTAGGAGTTTGTACAACTGGCTCAACGAATTTAACTTTGAACGAGTTTCTTTGAGTGACGAATTGCGTCAGCGGTGGCCAATTTCTGCTGTCACTAAAGAAAACATAGCTTCTGTTCGACAAATAATAGAAGAAGATAATTGTGTAACATATCAAATTATTCGGGGTACTCCGGGGATTGGAATGATTTCAATGGAAAAGGTCTTGCCCCATCATCTTGAAGTTAGAAAGTTGTCGTTGGGTTCCCCTTAAGTTAACAGCAGATCGCGTGGTGCACAGAAATTCTAATAAAATACGACAATGGTACATCAAATGCTGTCTGCGACGCGCTTTATGACTTCCTACTATGTGTGAGCACGAGCATTGCGCTGAAACACGGTAGCAAAACTAAATATCCTGCGCCTTCTATGGCTTTTAAAACCATACGCGAATTATGTGTTGAAGTCCAGGAAGATTTTAAAAGCATTCAAAGACGTGAAAGCATTTGAAAACCTACCCTTTGATAGAATTATTATTATTGAATGACTGTCAAATTTTATTTGCGTTGGTTTCGTGTTTTAAGATCATCGTCCAACCTCGACTTTTTTTTTAAAGAGTTTCTAATACCGTATGACTGCGGATCATCAGAAATACTTAAAATTTATAATGCCATAATGGGGCAAACATGTCATTTTAGCAATGAACGCCCCATTATGACGGTCACTTGGCGACGCCCCAGAGGTATGGCGTTTCAAATTCTTTGTTCTACAGTTCATTGTTAACAAAGATCACGAAACAACAGCGTGAAGCCCATGGTCCATGTCTACAGTGGAAAAATTACACCTTTTGGTCAGTATGGCGGACCTTAAGTGACGCCATATTGGTATGGCATATTGGGTTCGCGGACTTTGGCGGCCTTCTTGACGACATAAATTAATAATTAAAGTGGAGCCTATGATCCAAAGGCATGGATATTACTTACACGTTTAAAAATTCACCCCTCCTAAACGCTACACTTTAGGGATGCCATACCAAGAATTCAAAGTGGAAAATAACGATGTCTATCAGCCCCCAAAGCCTCGGCGTGGGGCCTATGATACATGCAAAAACCCTCTCGGCTCCAGGTCTATTATATTTCTGTAAAGTTTATTCTCGTATCTTTACCATTTTTTTGTGACATTCATGACATATAGAACAACTTTGTTATTTTAAATGGAACAGCCTTTATATGTTTGAATATTTTTAAAACTTAACATAAGCTATGGCTATCTTGAAAAAAAACGCATTTATTAACCTCCGAAGAATTGACTGTATGTCGAATAAGTTATCTCGTTTCCATATCAACAACAATCCTCGTTGTCAGCCATTGTTGGTCATTTTTAACAAGTTATTTTAATTAGGCGGAGCAAAATGTTCTCATTAAGTGAAAAAGGAACATGTGTTATTTTGTTTGCCGAAACCAAATTAATAAAAGAAACTCAGCGAAGATTTAGAAACATGTTTAATAAAGCTCCACCCACAAAAAATTCAATTAAAATCTGGTACAGAAAATTATGAAGTACAGGATCTTTAATCCATCAAAAGAAATTAGTAAGAAAAACGTTACAAATTCTGGAGATAAATCTGGAAGATTCAACATTGTCAACAAAAACATCTCAAGTTCAGTCCATATTCCTAGAATTACATACAGTACAAGAAATCATAAAAAAAGAACTTAAATTAAAGCCATACAAAATTTAAATGTTACAAGAAATAAAAGAAACTGATTTCCCAAAGAGGGTGGAATTTTGCCACATTTTTCAAAATTTAGTAAGGAACAACATACATTTTTTAGATATACTAATAATGTCAGACGAAGCCACTTTACATCTCAATGAAAAAGTAAATAAGCATAACTGCAGGTTTTGGACAACAGAAAATCCTTGACAATATAAAAACCACGTTTGAGATTCGCCAAAAGCTCAAAGCAAAAAATGTATGGACTATTTTTTTTTTCATGAACCAACTGTAACCTCTTGGACTTACGGTGATATGCTAAAAATATTTTTTTTCACCAATTGCAAGAAAAAAATCTATTAAATTTCGTCTTTTTTCAACAAGATGGGGCTACACCACATTATGCTAACATTACCAAGGATTCACTGTGGATTGGAGAAGGGGGCCCTATTTTCTGGCCACCTCGTTCACCAGATTTTTTCTGTGGGGATATATGAAAAAAAGGTGTTATTGTCCACTGCCTTAAAATTTAGAGCAATTAAAAATAAATATCCGAAACATAATAGAAAATATTCCTGAAGAATTTTTAGTTAATAGTTTTAATAAGTTTTTTCGAATTTAAAAAGTGCGTCGAAGTTGGCGGAAGGCATTTTCAACATTTACAGTAGTTTTTTAAAAAGTAACGTAACTATTATTTTGTGAATAACCTATACCTTTTCGAACTTTTTTTTTGTAACATATGAAGCAAATTTTCATTGTTAAATAATATTCTTGATCGACATGCAGTCAATTTTTCGATGGTCAATAAATGCGTTGTTTTTTGAGATAAACATAGCTTATGTTACATTTTTTAAAGAAAAATATTAAATTTTAAAAATATTCAAACATATACAGGGTGTTCCATTCAAAATAACAATGTTGTTCTATATCGGAAAATCGGCCACTTTGTTTTTGAGCTAATTAAATGCCACAGCAAAATGGTGAAGATAGGAGAATAAACTTTAAAGAAATATAAGTGTATCTGCGAAAACTGCATCTTGATATCTTTATTTATTCTGAAGTTATTCACGATTAAAATGGGTCAAAATATGTACGGCCACATAAACAAGGCTATTTGCGTGATGTTCATTTAGCCATATCGGGCCTAGGGGCGGCTAGGGGATAAATATATGAACATGTATGCTATTTAAAGACTTGTGGCATCGAGAAATTAATAAATCCTATTTTTTTTAATAGTTGCAGTGATATTTGATAAAAAAAATAAGGTGGTGTACGCAAAAAGTTTTGGGAAAACACTTTACCATTTTTTTGAACACCGCGTAACAATATTAAACAGTTCCACAAAAAATAAAAATAGTGTACTAATAAGTATAAAAAATAAATTATTTAATAAACAATGCTTCATGCTGTTTTCTTCGATCAGTTGATCTCACAAAAAATAAAATTCAACCGAAAACTTCTTAAATATCCAATTGTGAACACATATTATAAAAAAGCACCTAATCAAATTCTTACTTAGAAAACAAATCTATGTCGAATGTAACCTGTAACGATTTAACAGTAATTCGGGGAAAAATTGCACTTAAAAAACTACTTATTAAAGGTGTTCGGACAAGTGGAGGTCACGGTTACTTCAAATAATATATATTGTTTTATTTTTTATAACTATGGGAATTATTACACAGCATTATTATGACATATAAGATTTTAACATCCTCTAACCTGAACGGATTTTTTATTATCCATTTATATAAATTCTTCGTATCAAAATAATAGTGTATAGATATGGGAAATTTTGAATCCCCTTACGTAAGATATATACTTTAAATTATTTTTAATAAACACATGAACCTTATTGTAGACCTCGGCGGAAGAAGGGGATAAGCCCAAACAAATAGTTTTGAGAAAAACGACTTTTAAATATTCAATTTAATCCTGAAATCATGTTTTTATTATTATAAATTAATAACACTTGTCATATGTTCATAATGTTGTTTACTTTCTAATACAGTAATAACACAAACTTAAAATTAAAAAACTGCTTGGTTTTATATTTTTTTTGAAAAAAAAAGTGGCTTTTCTTCTTTTTCTCCTAATAATTTTCTCCTAAAAACAGCAACATTTAAAGATGATATGCGTAAAAAATTTAAAAAATATACTTTATCCTAAAAACATTGCATATTTAAAGAAACTAGGGAATATTATTCTTTGTTTAACATTTTTATCTGAACCTACAGTATGCTAATAAAATTAAAATATGCTTAACCCCTTTACTGCTTAAAGCATCAAGTTCTTCAACTTCATTTTGCTCCAAATTTGGATCTTTAACAGCATTACATGCTCCTTTTTCTCGATAAAAACCAATATATGCTTGACTACTCCCGCACGAGGTTCCTCCATGGTTACAAAAGGGTGCCATTAACTTCAAAGCACTATTTAAGATTTGACAAGAAAGGATTCATGACAATATGAAGGAAAATCTGATCTATTCACCGGACCTCTTCAGGAATTCGGACTTTAAGATCTTGGATGTTTTCTGGACGAGTTGCAAAAACCTTTGACTTTAAATAGCTCCACAGAAAAAAGTCTGGTGCCGTAAAGTCAGGGGATCTTTAAAGCCAATTTAAATCCCTAAAAGGTGAAATGAGTCGGCCATGAAACACTTCTCGCAGAACTTTTTTAGAGTTTTTAGCGGTATGTACTGTCGCTTCATCTTCTTCTATTAAGTTACTCTTTATGTTTTCACGCAAAAAACTCTCATTGTTGAACTGAATAATCCATGAGAATTAAGACTAAACATTAAATTACGTGTTTAAACCTAATGATGCTTTATTAGAAAAATTACCTTTTAGGAAAATCAATTTTTCATAGCAACTTAAGAAGTGCTTACTCGATTAAAAATATGTTGATTCAAATCCCAAAGCAAAGAATATAAACCTCAATAAGAAGCGACATAAAGTTCCCAATAGCATTGGTTATATGGGAAACAAATTTCTGACGTCACGTGTAGACGGAATGACACTTAAACAGCTTGGGGGTACGCTGAGAGAAATATCAACGGTAAAAATTCAGTTTTACACGGGAAAAAAAATTATATGTAAAAATCGTCCCTTTCAAGGAATTTTATTTGCAGTCTTTTTAGGGTTGGTTATTCTCAAAAAAGATTAGATTTTTTTTGAGAAAAATTGGTTTTGGGTAAAGCGATGTTTACAGGGGATTAAATATTGCAATTTTTCTTAAAAAAATTAATATTATGTAATGTTCGTGTGAACAAATGCAAAATATTTAGAAGAAATCTTTATTTCACAATTGTAATAAAATAATAAGTAAGTGTTAATATATGGTTTTTGAGGTCTTCGAGTACCTATGCAGAATTAAATTTTGTAATCCATTTTAAGTCTAACTAATTTGACTGTATAACATTTTGGAAAAAAAACGAATAGTATACAGTTTTTTGCCTCCGCTAATTACTCTTGATGTACATCTCCCATTTCAAAGAAAAAGAGAAAAGAGTTTTAAGGTATGTGATTCTATGGGTGTCTGGGTCAAAAATTCAGTGGAGGGATGTTTTTTTTTTGTAAAATGATACCTATAAACTTTAATACTTACCTTTACTATAAATGTATATCTTTTTATTTTTACTGTAAAAAAAACACTACAATGTACTTTAATTTTTTTATTACATAAATATATAATTTAGCATTTCCTATATTGGTAACAACAGCAAAATATCTTAGTAAGAATATATTAATATACAATGTACAGCATGCTTTAATAAAAGAGGGTTCCCCATTAAATTAATTAAATTTGAAAGTGGGGTTTATGATTTGGAAAAAAATCTCAGAGATATTTTGGAAAGAATAGAGTGGAAGAACTTGATAATAAAGGTGGTTTGAAACATCACTAAAATAAATAATTTTAGTTTTATAAAGGCTAAATGCCAAAGGCTAGAGCTTAAGGCTCTAATACCGCCGCCATTTTCGGTTCTTTTTATGTCAAATGCAATTAGTTTAAATATTTCAACTAGATGGCGTACACGTGTCGAATTTCAATAATTTATTTCTTTGCGTAAATCGGTTGTAAATTTTCAAGGAAATCTCAACACAAAAGGGTGGAATGTGGCTGCCTGGAGAACAGGCTGTGTTGCCGTTAACAACAAAACTAATGATAATACCACGAAAAATTTGTTCAAATTCAATCGACAGGCAAATTTGTACTAAAGGAACGAAAATAAACTTAAGTCTGCCATTACTTTCGATTTATTTTTGAATTAACTCAAAGAAGAACGTATATCAAAAGTATTTTAAAGGACATGGCACACTTGTTATGGATTTGAGTCACCGACAGATTTTTTGAAATTTTAGTATTTTATTTTGGAAGTCCAAATAAGCATTTTCTTTCATTGCACCAACCTTGTAGCTATACAGGGTGATACCATAAAATAAAGCCAAAAATTCTTAAAAATTATTATTTTATTTATTACAAAATACTGTCTGTTACCCTAGACTGGTAAAATTAGGCATTTTTATATAAAAAAAATATATATTTTATACCAAGTACTTTTTATCGTGTACAGGGTTTTTAGCTGTCTTGTCCTACAGGGTGTACGATTTATTAATGAACCAACAAATATAGTCTAGTCGGACTAAATATTAGTATATTACATACCGAGAGTGGTAAGAAGCCCATTACACACGATTTCGAAAATTACAGGCACGAGCCTGAGCGAGTACCGTAATTCGAAAGAGTGTGTAATGAATGGGCTACCACTCGAGTTGTGTACTATACTTTTTCTACGACTTTATGTTTAGTTTTTTATAAATAAAAGCAGAAGATTATGTAAACTTTGAGTAACAATACAAATAATAATACAAACATTTGCGTTGTCAAGGCGATGCTATTTGTTTCATAGCCAGCTTTACGTAAAATCTATTGAAAGTTTTCAAGATTTTGGGGGCTCGCGGCTAATGCGATTGTGGAACTGTTACGTAATATATATATATATATATATATATATATATATATATATATATATATATATATATATATATATATATATATATATATATATATATATATATATATATATTACGTAACTGCCCTTACGCACAGTTTGGCTTCTTACAGTATAGTGTTTGTAATTAGAGATTTACTGATAAAGTAGACGGTGTGTAATTAGGTTCTTACTAATATAGGAGTAGAAAAATATATTACGTCAGTTATTATTATAACCTATAGGAATTTCGTAACTTTTCAGTAACTCATTCATACATACAGCGTGTCCCTCCAAAAATACCTTTTTAGAAACCGGGTGAACCAAAATTATATGGCGGTTTTATTTATATTTTTCCAGTCATTCTGAAACCGCTGTTGTAAAAGGTTTTTTTTCACCGATCTACACTATAAACATACTGGGCGATGTAAACAGATGTTTCGAAAAGTGACTTAGTATTACGTAAAATGTCGCAATTTAATACAAACATGAATAATAATCAATGAATAATATCTTACAGTAAAAATACAAATTACGGGTTTTAAGGTGACCCTAAATCATTTCAAAAAAAAAAAATAAATAAATATAAAAAATAAACACTATGGTAAACTTCAAACAGTAACAAGTTAGATACTGTTTGAAGAGGGACATATTTTTATTAGTAACTCATAACAACAATAATGTATTAATTAGTTGTGGTTAGTTTTATTCATTTAAATCAAACTAAGGCCATTGTTAAGCCTTATTAAAAACTTAATATTAAAATGTTTTTAAAAGTAAACTAAACTATTTATAAGAAACAGAGATAAAAAGATCATACTAGTCAAGAACTTGTGGTTGCTGCAACAATATTGACATGAATAAATAATTTGAATTTGAATTTGAATGCTCTATGTGTAGCGTCCAAAACAGTTGAAAGTAAAACAGTTGTTAAATATTTAACAACCTGTTGATACCAAGCATATCCCAGGTGTCATATTACACTGGCAACATGGGCACATACGCCAAGCGTTCTGGCACCCACTTTGCATGTGCAATAGGTACCCGAAATAGGATTACCATTTTCTTGGAATGGAGAAAGCAAATATAAAATGAAAATACTATGCTTAATAGCTTGCGTAAACCTTGAAAATATCTTTGCTGTTATTAAGCCAGGTTCAAATTGTTGAACTTGAAAAATATATTCATTATTTGGTTCCCTTTCAGCGGTATCTCGAATATAAGTGAAGAAAGCCCCTTGATAGGTACCAAATGTTTTAGAAATAACATAGTCTATAGGCAAAACAGAAAATCAATATTATTATTTTCCATATTGTTCCGTGACACCCGTATAAAAACACGTATCCGGGTTTTTACACCTTTTATTGCAAATCAAGTTCACAAACGTTTCTAAGGTAAAAAAAAATTCAACGTAACGTTATTGTGACAACTGTTTAACCTTTAACTATCTGTCAACTTCTTATCTCTTTGAAATGCAAAACAAAACTGGCCCTGCGGACTTTCCTGCGCTTTTTATAGTAAAGTGGAAAAGAATAGAAAAGTCTGGAAAAGTCTAGAATTAGCTGGAAGAATTCTTTTACTACAGGATGTGAGAAAAGTGTAAAATGAATGTCTCCAGCGCCCTCAGGATAATCCGCAATGACCGTCGAAAAAGGGAAAAACTAAGGTAACCTATTTCAAATAAATTATTAACCTAAATAAAATAAATCTAACCTTTTACATTTCTAATAACTAAACACTAACTAAAGAAAGTCCGTAACAATATTTACCCATGCACCACCACCTCGACGTAAGTTAAAATAAAGTATACCTCTTGTGCATTGAAAATGACCTCCTTTGTATTCTTAAATTGGAGCCGTTTGGCGCTTTTAAATATGTGTAGTCGGAGTATAAAATTGTACAATGCTCTTCGGATTGGGATTATATAACCGATTTGTAAAATTGTCTACATGTCTTTGGATGAATCGTTCCCTATTTCGAACTTCTGCGCAAGCAAACCCTTATTTTACTTTATTGTGCAATATTCTACTACTACTACAACTGAATTGCGTATGACTGGAAAAAATATAAATAAAACCGCCATATAATTTTGGTTCACCCGGTATCTAAAAATGAATTTTTGGGGGATACACTGTATGTATAAATGAGTTACTGCCAAGTTACGACATTTCATAGGTTATAATAGTAACTGACATAACATATTATATTTAGGCCTACTGGACTGTATATTTGTTGGTTAATTAATAAATCGTCACCCTGTAGGACATGACAGATAAAAACCCTGTACACGATAAAAAAGTACCTTGTATGGAATATATATTTTTTTATATAAAAAATGCCTAATTTTATCAGTCTAGGGTAACAGACAGTATTTTGTAATAAATAAAATAAATATTTTTAAGAATTTTTAAAGCGCTAAGTCCGACCCTGAGCACGTGTAATCATGAATGGAAATTATGAATGACATCGCCCTCTGGCGAGAAAGGCTTGAACCTAAGGGCGTGAATATTCAATTAACTGGAATTAGCTTGTCAACCGCGCAGAATACTGCGTGCATATGCTTCTCTACAAGATAAGCAAAAGAGACGGATATACTTCCCGAGCCGGTGTGATCGGACGAGCGTAGGGGAAATTTGACATAAGCACAAAATGTTGATTTTTCGTGTTTTCGATACTTTAGGTACCAAATATATTAACAAAAACAAAAGTTTGGTGGACTTTTTGGAAGAAATCACATCTAAAGAGGTTGGAAATTTGCATTCGCTACTGGAATTTCTTATTTTGTGCGCCAGTCGTAAGAATCGCGCTGTTTTGTATTGACTATTGAATTGTACAAAAATCGGTGTTTTAGAATTATAAAAAACCCAAATATTTATGAATGAAACGGACGAAAAAAGATGCCCGTACTTGGTCGTTAGTTCTTCCTTGAATATCCTTGCAAATCTCGGAAGTCCTCTTGTTTTTACTTAAGTGTTTGGTACCTAACTGAGAGGTTCTTTTCATGTTAAAATGTTACGTTTTTCAATATGGCCGCCAGTGGAAATGGAGCCTTAAATGTTCAAAGTGAGATGAAAAATAGTGACTTAAAAAAAAGTAGGCAAACAAAATTGAAATGACAAAATCTGAAAGTTACATCGACTTGTTACCGTGACTATAAATTGATTATATGTGGTGATATAATTTTTAGTTTTCTTATCTTTTGACTGGTACTTTAGATCACGATTGGTATATTTCATTGTAATAAATATTTTAAGCCTAATAAATTATTTTATATTGTACATTTTTGGGAAATCATTGCATGGATGGGTAAAGTCTATTCTTTCCATTTCATCTAAGAGTTTATGTGAAACTTCCTGTTTTATACAAATGTCTTCAAACTTAGTTTTAAAAGCATGTTGCAAATCATAAACATATTTAATAAACAAATCAGGAGGGTGCTGTATCAGCCAAATGGAATAAATTCAATAATAAATAAACGGGGCGTGTTCGAAAAACACTCGGACGCGTGTATCGGTATTTTGGTTGCGCATTTTTTCAGTAAATACTTTTTATACAGGGTGTGTCATATAATAGTGGCCAACACTAACTTTCCTAATTTAAATACAACGCCCTGTATATTAGTCAATTTTTGGATTCTTCAGAATATTCTAGATATATTTCATGTACAATGTCCTATACCGATTTTTACTATTTTGGAAATATTAGGTGCTTTTAGATGTATTGTGCTTGCATGCTTGCCACTTTCTTGAAAGTTACTTTTGTGCATATACCTACTAGAGGCAGCCTTGGGAACAAGCGTGCGAGAGAGAAGCAAGAATAGGTTATAACCTCTTTCCCTCTCTCTCTCTCTCTCTCTCTCTTAATTTGTCGGGGTGTATACACCTTCTGAATTAATCAGCACAAGGCGCGAGAGAAATGTTATACAGCTATTCTTCTTACTCTCTGCACGCTTGTCCGCACAGCCGAGCGACACGGCTGCCTCTAGTAGGTATATGCACAAAAAGTAACCCTCACAAAAGTTGGCAAAGATGCAAAGGCAATAGATGCAATAAACCTAAAAACGCAATGTTTTACGAAACAGTTGAAGATAGGTATAGAAGATTTACATAATATATGTCTAGAATGCTTTGAAAAAACCAAAAATTGAATAATATACAGGGTGTCTGATTTAAATTAAGAAAGTTCATACTGGCCACCGTCACATGACACAGCCTGTATAAAGAGTTTTAGTTGAAAAAATGCGCAATTAAAATACCAATCGATGTCCAAGCATTTTTTCGAATATGCCCCCATTTATTTAATATTGAATTTATTCCATTTCTGATCACTATATATTAACAAATAATTAACATCTAAAGATTCGCATTGTGATCTATAATTTTTACAGGTATCACAATTATTATGCACATTTTTTTAAGATATCCACAAAGCTGAACGAAACGAATGAAACAGCACATAAAACTCAACAAAGCACTAAACGAAACATGTAACCCCGGACTAAAGCTGCCGGCAGCGGGTTGACAGTTAAACAGCTTAGCCCCCTCCTAAAAATTTTGGGACTTCGAATATTGTCGCTTCTTATTGAGGTTTATATTCTTTGCCCAAAGACCATAGAAGATAAGTATCGCCGTCTCTCTGACTCATACGCTGCATTGGCCCCTGTGTGTCGTTATTTATCCTTTATCTTTAAAACTAGTAACTTTATCAAAATTGTTAAAGAGAGCAATTTATTAAATTATTTATTAAATATAATTAAATTATCTACAATTTGCTTTTTTTAAGTTTTTTCCTAAAATCAATTTTACAAATTTATTGAAGCTTTATTTTACTTGTAAGCGCGAGTAATAAACAATCAAAAAATCAGTATAAACAATATTTTTTTTTCAAATCTCTTCTAATATAAAAAAAACCTACTGACTTATCTCACATAGAATTTATTTCAATATCAAAATAGGTAGTCTATTATGAGTAACTCGAAAGTGTTATGACGCCTACTCTGTTATTTTTTACCTGATATTACTTTTAATTTTATATAATATACACTGGATAGCAAAATTAACCAGATTGATATTCTTCGACTTCGATTATCTTAATTAATTTAAAACACAACGCCTCTACTGATAAATATATCCAGCCGTCTTTGTGTCTATACTGTACTTAATAATTTATTATTTAAAAAAATGTATTTCCAGCAACTAATATTTTGTAACGTTTATAACGATACAGATTATTTTTTGTATTTATTTCAATAATCCGTCTTTACATTAAATATCTTAACTTACCTTTATGCAAAATTTGTCCCAAAGCATCAATTTCAAGTTTGACTTATTAAACAAAACACCTACTTTAAACTTGTTAGCACATAAACATTAAACTAAGAATTAGCAATACCAAACAAATATCATCTACGTTATCATCAGGTGCTTGCTTATATGACTGGCAAATAAAGAAAATGCAAAAATATTCATATAATTCAACAAAAATTGAACCATTGTCTAAGCGACTTTCTAAAAACAAAGTACGGTAGCTCACCATTTAAAAATAGTTAATTTAAAATTGACGTCTTTTAAAGAGGCTAAATTGTTAAATAAAATGTTTTGCCAACCGCAGCAAAGAGGATCATGAGACAATTAATAATTCTGTATTTGCGGTAATAGACATTTACCGTATTTTTGTTTCATTTGAGATCTTGAACATCGCCAAAATATAAACATTTTTCCGTTAAAGTAAGATTTTTAATCTAATCCACCTTACTTTCATACATTTGTTACATGGGAAGCAAGAAAATATTGGCTTCAAATTAGCCTCTACAGCTGCGTTAAGTCTCTTGCTTGCTATAATTAATTGGATTAATGGCTAAATTTTTCTTATTTTCCGCACAACTTTCCTATTTTTTTTTATAAGAACCTTCTCCTGACAATAAAAAACACAACAAATAAAGACTCGGCGAAATCCATTCAGCCGTTCACGCGTGATTCTGTGACCAAGGGAAATAGGGTTTCATTTATAATATTCAGGTTGTTCGGCACATGAGTAATCATACGGAAATCTGAGATAGGTGGGGCGGTCTGCTATGCGGTCCACTCAGATATTTTGACCTGGGCCCTAAGATTTTTTTAGAATTATTTTATTTTTTTTTTTTCAAAATTTTCAATTTTTAATTTTCAAATAACTTTTTGGAAAATTATGAAACTGCCAACATTTTTATTTTATTTAAAATCTAGACTAATACTAGAATCATACAAATTTATTAATTGGGGCCCTGACAGCTACAAAAAAGAAAAGTACTGGCCCTCAAACCACAAAAAAGAGGTAAAAAATAATTCTAAGAGCCAACTTTTTTGATCGAGTATTTCTAATTAGTCAAAAACATGTTTAATTCATGCCCTTTCGAAAGATATGCACTAACCACAATTTGCTTAAAAATAGCAAGAGGTATTTGTCAACTTTATCAAGGTGGGCATTTTTTTACGAATCCCTTTTTTTTTGTGGTTTGAGGCCCCGTATTTTCCTTTGTGGCTGGCATGGGCCACAATAATTAAATTTGTATGGGTCTAGTATTAGTCAAGATTAAAATAAAATAAAAATGCTGGCAGTTTCATGATTTTTCAAAATAATATTTCAGTTCGTTAGTTTTATGATTTTTCAAAAAGTTTCAAAGAGCTTCCCAGAAGCCTTTGCGTGGAGTAGTCAGTTGTACATTATGCTCACCGGCCGTGATATTTTTGTTGGTTTTTAAATCGGAAAATTCCGATATGTTATGAATTTACGACAATCGTAGTGCAGGTGTTTTGAAAACGGTATGTGTGCAACCGAAAAATTTTGTTCTTCAAGCAAAATAAAAAGTGCTGTTTTAAAACATAATAATCTGAGTTCTTAAAATGGATATTCGGCGTAAGTAAAATTATTTTTTGATTACAAATAAAAACCAAACAATAATTTATTGTTTTTTACTTAGATTTAATTCCAAATTAAATATCAAAATAAATTGCAAGAAGTAATTTTTATTATTTGTATGTAAATAAACCTCTCTTTAAAAAAGTGTAAATATGTAAAACCTCGCAAAAAACGGTTGACGTTCGACTCGCTACGATGAAACGGGCCGGTGTTGCCAAATTTTTCAAATTTTGAAAAGTCTTATTTCGAAAACAATTAACTTTTGACCCATGTGTTTTTAGCTTTTTTTTTACTTGTTTTGAGCTCCTCCACTATCGCCCATTACAATCGTGAGCATCATACTTTTTACACCCTGTATATTAATCCAATATAGGCTAGCAACCCAGTTTTAGTATCCAAAATTTCCCTTTTATTAGGTTTTTAGAAACTCAACCTATTACTGCTTAGATCTCTTAAAATAAATTTATCTAAACAATCTACAATTTGGAGCAGTTTATCGATCGACTTTCATAAATTCTTACTGTTTTTAATAGAGTACGTACATCTGAGCGATGAAAGTGACTTTCTATTAAAACAATAAATAGTAGATCAAGGTTATAATGCCCCTTAGCAATAAGTGACACTCATTGTTTTTACTAGGACAATGTAGTCAATTTAGCTTCTTGACCTAGGACATATCCTCATTTATGAATAAATAGGCATACTAAATAAATGATTCAAAAATAAATTGCTAAATTGTTAGTATTAGATACTTTAAATACTTAAACTGAATTGGGTTAGAATTTAGAACTGCCAGTGTATTTGTTTTTTTTTTGAACCTTTTGCTTGTGATGAAAAACCGAAAAAAACGTGGGATTAAAAGAATGCAGTATGTAGGTATCAAGTGACAAAGGTAAACAGCTCCTAGTCTTTTTAGTGATATAAATTTAGTGTAAAAACAAGCTCTTATTTACATCCCAAAACAGAAGAGAATACATTTTAATTAAATAAATTCATCAATTTATTCCAAAGACAATTTATATGATATAAAACTACCAAGATTTACCTATTTTATAAAAAAAATATTTTTTCTTAGAATTACTTATGATTCGATCACGTTACATAATATGGTTTTCTTGTTTATCTACACAGGTAAATCTCGTGACAAGCATATAATATAAATTTTATGAATAAATTGATGGGTTAATTTATTTAATTTTTTTCTTTATAAGCATGTAAATAAAAGCTTGTTTTTAAAAATTTTTTGCCATTAACTTATTTTTTATTTTTTAGTTTAGCTGGGCATGTTTCTAAGCTTGTTGAAAAGAACTATCCCTTACCTTTGAGTTATAGCGCTTTAAAATTAGTATGGCGGCCATTTTGTTTTACGGTCTTTTGAATTTAATAAGTGTGACAATTTTTTATTAGCTTATTGTTATTTTAATTCCAAATATTACTAATTAAAAATACATTAAATTTTCTTAAAAATGGTGGTGCCCAGCCACCCTGTGAGAACAGTGGTGAATGCCCA